>MVGT01003236.1:43922-91400 GCA_002174775.1 Macleaya cordata
CGAAAAAAAATAAATAAATAACAGTTCCGTCTGTTCCACCATTTAAGTGGTCAAATCCAACACACGTGCACTCATGTGCCTTGCAAATTGACAAATTTACCCTTAACTTAACCCAAGTCATCCCAAGTTAACTCATCCGTCAGGAGAAACGTGGCATCATCTCTTTAATCGTTGATGAACAAAGAAGATTGACTTAGAGAGAATCCAACCGTTCTAGTGGAGGCTCACTTCATCTTCTACACTCAAACTTGTTTTACTGTAAATGAGTGGTTTTGATAATTTACTATTAATAGTGGGGGATATTTTTTAATAGATTTTGTATTTGGTCTTTATGCAGTTTCAATGGATGTTGGATCTGCTATGTATAATATTGATGGAAAGAGTAACAGTCGTGATTGCTTATATGCTGACAAAACTGTTCTGTGATTTCAAGCAGTTCCTAATCAAGACTCATTACCGTTGATCTCGTCATAAAAAAATTCGTATAAATCTAGGAACGTTTCTCATGATCTGAATTTAACCTAGAAATTTTGTATGACATCTCTCCAAGCAATTTCTAATCAAGAGCCACTTTACAAACCTTAGTTGATTTGTACTCGGGACTATCTTTCAATGAAGCTAACCAAGATTGATTCAACTGACACCAATTCATACATCAAGAAGCTATTCAAACAGAAAAACCAATGGCTCCATATTACAAGAGTTCCTTAATGGATTGTTTGATCTTTTTTTTCATGCCAATAGCACATCTTCATTTCCTTTTTTTTCATCTCCTTGTACTCCAATCTAAACATTGTCAGTGCAATCTAACAATCACAGATTGTATGATCAAAACCTATGGGGGAAAAAACAAAAAAGAGGCAGAAAAGTCTCTTAATTTGGCCATTCGATTAGAATTTTATCGAGGTGATTACCCCACTGCTATGTATAATCTTGATGGAAATAGTAGCTTAGATTTTAATTATGTAATTTGAGTTTTGGTTATTTCGAGTTGGGAACCCATGATTGATCAAAAGAATGTGAGATCCGAAAGAGAAGAAGGAATTTTACGAGCAGAAACAAGGAGATGAAGATGAAAATGATGATGATGATGATGATTTAGGTAATGGAAATTGAAAGTCTAAATTCGCCCTACGGTTAATGAATTTAACCGTATGTCAATGTGACTATGGTTAAGGATCACACTATCACCTAATTAAAAAATTACTAAGGTGATAAGAGTACAACAAAAATCTCTAACAAGAGTATTGACTTATTCGATTCTTAATATGCGGAATTAAGAACAAGAATCGAATATTTCAATCTCACAACAAGTATAAAAAAATATGCACAAGAGATTTTGTTAACGAGGAAAAACCCAAACTGGGAAAAACCCCGGGACCTAGTCCAGCAAAAATCCACTAAGAGTTATTGAAAACTTACAACCCGATTTACCACTCGATGGACACGAATTACGACTCCCTCTACGCTCCAACAGCTACGGTGTATAGTTCTTCAACAAATTCGAACTCCACGAATTTGCCTCTTAGTAGAAGATGATGCGTCTCCAACTTGAACTCCACAAGTCCCGCACCTTGAACCAATACTTGACTCCTCAAGTATATCACCACAAGCTTGAAACTTCAAGCTCAACCACCGGAAATCCACCGGCAACAAAACTCAGGTTTTGAGTTAAAATGGGAAGGATTAAAGCATGTACAACAAGCTTGGAAGCTAAAGAATTAGAGTTGAAACTCTCTAAGAACTTGTTGATAAATAGGGTGAATGGTTGATTAAACATTGATGGTTCAATCCCTATTTATAACTCAAAATGTCCAGCACAAACCCAGAAATCTCTAGATTGTATTAGGTCAAAAGCTAGACACAATAATGGAGATGAGGAGACATTCCATTGATCCCTTATCCCATTTAGAGGTGTTCTCCACGCACCAATAATTCCCCTAAAATATGCTAAGAGGAAATGTGCAAAAAAGTGAAAAGGAATCACTTTACAGCTCACGAAACAACTGAAATCGCACATATCTGGGCGTTAGTTTCGAAACCAAGAAGGTTGGTTTCGAAACCAAAAAAGGCCTGGAATGATTTTCATAACTTTGGTTTCGAAACCAACCTTTGGCCACAGTACAAATGGTCACAGTTTCCCGAAAAACCGTGGTATTCTGACAGCATTCTTTCAAACACTGGGGTTTTGACATCTTTTGCCATTCCGTACTTTCTCATATGATCTAATATGAACTAACCACCTATGGTATTGAGTTACTAAGTCACTTACCATCCTAAAATGAGTTCCGGTGGTTTCTCATATGATCTAATATGAACTAATCACCTATGGTATTGAATTTCTAAGTCACTTACCATCCTAAGATGAGTTTCGGTGGTTCTCATATGATCTAATATGAACTAACCACCTATGGTATTGAGTTTCTAAGTCACTTACCATCCTAAGATGAGTTTCGGTGGTGAGTTGAGCTTCTTGGAGTCTTTGCTTCGCAACGAACCGAATGACTCACTAACTCTAACTCAAGTTACATTGACCATCTTGAGTTTACCTTTGACACGAAATTCGACAAATATGACATGAGTGAACTCATGGACCTAACAGAAATAGTTTTGTTGAGAATAATAAAATGGGTTTTCATAAAGCTTCCAGCCTATGCAAGTGGTGGTTATGGGTTGTTGTTGTCGTTCTGAGAAGATTAGATGATTAAAGTTTGGGTTGAGTTTAGGTTAAATTGAGGGTAAATTTGTCAATTTACAAGGCAAATGTGTTGGGTTTGACCACTTGAATGGTGGAACAGACGAAACTGTCAATTTTGAGGGTGTTCTAGAATTATGAACAATAATGGGAGAAAAGTGAAAAGTGCATTAAGGAATGGGGGGTAACGCAAAATATCCCTTAATTTTTCTTTAGGCCCATTATATTTAAAGTGTGTTATTAATCATCGTCGTCAATAATACTAATACCAATACTACTAATAATAATAATAATAATAATAATAATAATAATAATCTAATATGAGGGGTATTTTATCGAACATTATAATGTCCAATATACCAACATATTGTGAGGCTGATAAAGTGATGATACAAGGATTGGTATTCGATGAGGATTATCTACTCACTATGTAGATCATTTAGGCGATTAATGAGCCCAAACTTTTTACTGTTAATTTTAAACTAATTTTGAATGGGGTTAAAAAAATTTAGATGAGAGTAATTTTATACGAGATCATTTTTTGTGGGCTCTACAATAATTGGGTAAACATTTCGCATTTTAGCATTGGACAAAATATTCATAATAATAATAATAATAAAAATAATAATAATTGTAAATAAGTTGGTGTTTTGTCAAGTGAATGTGGATTTTTATTTAAATATAAATGTAAACGAATGTGAACGTATGTATTTTTTATTATGAAATACACATTATTAAAAGCATTTTCAACATCATATCTATTTTAGTCATTGTACATGTCACAACTCTTCAATACTATATTTTACCAAATGATCTAATGATGTTTATGAAACTCACTCAGCTGCTTTACTTCACAGTTGATTATTCTCATAGCACATCAGAAAAGTACTTTATGTAAAATCAGAACAATACTGAACTAGGCCTTAATATCATGTATGCTGGTAGCAAATAATAGTATTTAGTTAATCAGAGCTTGGTGATTGCAATAGATATGAGATCTTATGTTTCTTAAAAGATTGAATATGCATGATGCTTAGTATATCTCAGATGTCATGTCTTTAATGATTGAATATCGAGAAAGCAACAGATTAATATCCAAATTGTTGCTCTAATCAGATGGGAAGTCAATAAATAGATAACTAAAAAACTAAGATTTTAATGGTGGCAAAATCTAATTCCTTCGTAATTTCTCTATTGTTTTGATCTTTTCATTATTTGCTTTATTTGTTTTTAAAATTAATTTTCATAATTACAAATTCAACTTAATTAGTTTAAAATTTTAATTTTTAGTTTTTAATTAATTGCGAACTCATCCTTATGGAATTGATCTCGTAATATGTGTCATAATTTTGTATGATTCGTACACTTGCGAGTTCAATTAGACTTAAGTTAATTTAATCTATTAAATTAGGTTAGATTAAATGCTTAAACATAACCCTGACTAGTTTGACCTTAGTCTATAATACAAACAAGATAATGAGTCGTGGCCCATTGTAATTTTGTTAGGGTTGACAAGAATACTCAACTCTAACCCTGATTGATTTAACCATGAGTGAAGTTAAGATCAAATTAAAAGTGTCAAGTTTAAAGTTAACCCGCCAAATCAGGTTTAAGTTTTGAATTTTTCTGTAGAGAATAAGGTGTTATAAGGCAAATTTTGAACAAAAACTATGTACTTCTCTCCATATATCAGATTGGTAATGGAGCATTTTTTAGAATAAAGTAATAAACGCAGTTGAAGGATCGATATGTTAGTGTCTTGTATTACATGGCAATATATTGCAGTCCTCGGAAGGTACGTAATATCACGTTATCGTCTCAAAATCTCAACCTTAGTAACTAGAACTATTATAAAGTGGCAACAATCCTACTCCAAAACCTCTCTCCCCCTCCGAATTACACTCTGGCGCTCTTGCTCCAGATTCATTCTGAAACTTATGACGTTATCTAATCGTCTGCTAGGAGCCACTTCCGCTCTCGTTCCCGCTCTCGCTCCGTACTCTAGTTACTTAGGTCTCAGCCCTTACAACAAGCCAAGGATTGGTTAATTTTTAGTCCCTCCCGTAGAATTCTAGGCAAAGGCAGTAGGCAGGTAGGTTCCTTTGGCCTTCGAAGCAATGTGGGAGGATAGTAGAAGATGCAACTCGAAATGAGTCGTTCAAGCCTGACCCACTGCAAGTTGAGCAACTGCACAGAGCCTTTAGTTATAAAGGGACAAATTTTGTATGTGTACTAGTTGTAACTCATGCCTTCGGCACGGTCCATTTGTCGTCTCGCGTTTTCGTCGTCTAAATTATGTACTAATAATTGCTCTAAAGAGTCTAAAATATGTCGATCATGTGTCGCATGCACTCCATTCGTATTTAATACCTAAAATATATTTTATTTCTTTTTTAGATTTTGGTATTGGTGACTGATCTCATTTTGAAGATTTTCAAAAATATAAATTTTGTAAAAAATCGATTTCTAGATAAAAAGTTATTATATTTTTATTTTAAAAAAATTTAAGATCATATAAAGTTCTCTCTCTGCCACATGTACACATTTTTTACGCCATGTATACCTTTTGGGTTATTTTGCATAAACACCCCCCATCCCAATTCCTTAATTCACTTTTAACTTTCCCCCCCATTATTGTTCATAATTTTGGAACGCCCCAAAATTGACAGTTATGTATGTTATTCTGTTTAAGTCGTCAAATCCAGCACACGTGCCTTGCAAATTGACAAATTTACCCTCAACTTAAACAAAACTCAACCCTAACTCTAATCATCTAATCTTCTCAGAACGACAACAACCCATCACCACCACTTGCATAAGCTGAAAGCTTTACGAAAATCCATTTTATTATTCTCAACAAAACTACTTATATTACCTAAATCATCATCATCATCATCTTCATCTCCTTGTTTCTGCTCGTAAAATTACTTCTTCTCTTTGGGATCTCACATTCTTTCGATCAATCACGAGTTCCCAACTCGAAATAGCCAAAATCCAAATTACATAATTGAAATCTGAGCTATTATTTCCATCAAGATTATACATAGCTGTGGGGTAATCACCTCGACAAAATTCCAATCGAATGGCCAAATTAAGAACCTTTTCTGCCTCTTTTTTGTTTTTCCCCTATGGGTTTTGATCATGCAATCTTTGATTGTTGGGTTGCACTGACAATGTTTAGGCTGGAATACAAGGAGATGAAAAAAAGAACCGAAGATGTGCTATTGGCATAAAAAAAGATCAAACAATCCATTAAGCAACTCTTGTAATATGGAGCCATTGGTTTTTCTGTTTTAATAGCTTCTTGCTCTATGAATTGGTATCAGTTGAATCAATCTTGGTTAGCTTCATTGACAGATAGTCTTGAGTACAAATCAACCGAAGTTTGTAAAGTGGCTCTTGATTAGGAACTGCTTGGAGATATGTCATACAAAATTTATAGGTTAGATTCAGATCATGGGCAACTTTCCTGGATTTATATGAAAAAATTTATGTCGAGGTCAACGGTAATGAGTCTTGATTAGGAACTGCTTGAAATCACAGAACAGTTTTGCCCTAAGTAATCACGACTGCTACTCTTTCCATTAAGATTATATATAGCAGATCTAACATCCATTGAAACTTTCATAAAGACCAAATACAAAATCTATTAAACAATACCCCCCACTGTTAATAGTAAATTATCAAAATCTCCTATTTGCAGTAAAATGAGTTTGAGTGTAGAAGATGAAGTGAGCCTCCACCAGAACGGTTAGATTCTCTCTAAGTCAATCTCCTTCGTCCATCAAAGATTAAAGAGATGATGACACGTTTCTCCTGATGGATGAATTAACTTGGGATGACTTAGGTTAAGTTAAGGGTAAATTTATAAATTTGCAAGGCACGGGAGCGCATGTGTGTTGGGTTTGACCGCTTAAATGGCGGAATAGACGAACCGTTAATTTTGAGGGGGTTCCAAAATTATGAACAATAATGGGTGGGAAAGTGATAAGTGACATTTATTTTGGGGGTTAACACAAAATAACCTGTATCTTTTTCCTCTACAAACCCATACTAATATATGCCTTTTAGAAACTCTTTATTTACTGAATGTCCATTGATTATGGTGATTTTTAGTTCATTTCTCCCAATCGTTGATGGCTATACATTAATCAAACTTTCCTGATGGGGGAAAGTGATAAGTGATATTTATTTTCGGGGGTAACAGAAAATAACCCATATCTTTTTCCTCTACAAACCCATACTAATATATGCCTTTTAGAAACTCTTTATTTACTGAATTTCCATTGATTATAGTGATTTTTAGTTCATTTCTCCCAATCGTTGATGGCTACATAAATCAAACTTTCCTGATTTATTATATAGATACATTTTAAATGATATTTTAGTTGTAGGACCCATATGAAGATAATCCAAGGGTCTATTTTTTGTGAGAATGATCTCATTACAATGAACGTCATCTTCATCAAAAATTATGTCATTCACAAACTTTTAGCCCCTGAAAACTTGGTTGAAATTTAACAGTGACTAGCTAATTCATTTTTACCATTAATTTTAATGAGTTTTTTTTAACGAGTTAGAAGTTTTAGCAGGAGATGATTTCTGTGAGAATAATCTACATGGTGAGGCCTGAGAAGATCATCTCCCACCAAAATTTAGGCCTTGGATCATCTCCTCGCAACTAAAATTGAAGGTCCATTTTGTTTTTATACATAGTTCTATAGGTCCATAGAGACAACCAACAACTGATTTTTAATGAGGATGACATACATACATATTGACTAAAAATTAGCCAATCCTAAAACTTTTAACCCCCTCCCCTCTTCTATATAGTGAAATTTTATAAGGTAATTTTGAGGGACTTGGAAGTTTAAGAATAATGTGATTGCAATTGAAGATCTACAGTAGATCATCCTCAGTGGAAATCAGACCTTGGAATCATCTCAATGTGGACCCTACAAGATTGTAAAATGCATCACTCAATCACCATTCACTAGTGATTTCCAATCAACTTGTGATGGGGTTAATGTTTTAGAATGGGTGAGATCATCCTCACTAAAAATCACCCCTTAGTGTGGGTTGAGCTGCGTAAAAAAAGATCTTAATCATCTACGTATCTACATATCAACAATAGAAAGATATTAGGCAACGTGATGTCTCGTATGCCCTTATTCATGGTTCTCCAAGAAAATGTTTATATGGACCAACCACAAGGTTCTGTAGATGCTAAAAGGTCAAATCATGCTTGTCATCTCAAGGAACAAAGCAACCTATGGAGTTGAGAAAGCCCCTAGAGCTAGGTTGATAGTTTCAGTGGTTTTCTTCTCAAGTGTGGGTTTTAAAAGACTGCTGCCGAGTGAGTGCCGATTACTCCATGTCCCATCATACCCCTACTTCTGTCCATTTCCCTCCATACCCCTACTTCTGTGGTACTTGTTTCACTGTTTTATGTAGATGATATCACCCTGACGGAGAAATTTCAGTTAGTTTTTGTTGGAAGTTTCAGTTAGTTTCTGTTGGGAGTTTGATCAGTTGGGCTTAACTGAATTCTGTTACCGGTAACCCAATAAAACCAACCAACCAACCAACTTGTAAGGTATTTTTACAAATAGAGGTCTTCACCTCAGAAAAAAAATTCAACAAACACTTGTGTAAAAATGTCATTTGCTGAATTTTCGAATACAGAGAAACTAGATTGGTGTACAAAAAAAAAAGAACTGAATAAGAACCGAAACTGGCATAGTAACTATTTCTAGATTTTCATATTAAACTCTTTTGGTACAAGAAAACTTTTGCTTCGGCAATGCGTCACAGAGGCTCAGCTGCTGCATCTAACAAAGACATGCCAGAAGTTCATTAAATTTTTGGGAAATTTGCAACTCCTCAAGTATAGGTGGTGGCAGCTCAGCAAATTTTTGGAAAGCTTGCCCTGGAAAATTTTCTGAATGGAGTATCTAATTCAGAAAATGTTTCGACTTTTTTTGGGTGGGGTATCATAGGTAAAACAGTACTGCCTGACGTAAATATTGAGGAATAACTTGTGTCTGAAATTAGATATCTAGTGATTTTTTAGATGCTCACCAGTCAAGTCCATATGATGCAGAAGGAACATCATGTAGTGGATGGCCTTTTAAGTTTCTTTCGACTATTCTTTGTGCTAGTGAAACCTGCTTTCCAACAACAAACACAAAAGCCTTCCCCTTGCCTCCCCCAGCACCCCTCGCAGTTCTCCCAACACGGCGCACATACTCACTAGGATCTCGTGGGAAGTCAAACAGTACCACGTGATCTACACCCGTAAAGTCAATACCCCGTGAGGCTCTGTCAAAGTTAGCCACAAATTGAAAAGGTTAAACAGATGTAGCAGATTCATCAGTCACTAAATAAAACAACCACATTTCGAGCAAGCTCCGAGTTCGATTTTGTTGACCCACTCGTAACATGGATCAATGAAACACCACCATGTGAGTGGCAGGGAGTTAAACAGTCAATAGGACGGCAGGTTTTACAGTTGTTGACTGTTTGAGTCCCCACCACTCACATGGGGGGGTTTTGTTGATCCAAGTTACGAGTGGGTCAACAAAATCGAACACATAAGCTGTTGGTTTGGTGCTCCTAAGAATTTTGGGGAGTGGCTGATGCAAGTTTCAAATCCGGTAAGGAGGTGCTTTTAATTCCTGGAGATATGTCAGGGAGGTGTTTTTGTATTGTTGCTTCTAGCTACAATTATCCATTTAGATGACGTCATATTTTCAGTGATCTTGCTGCTCTTTTCTTTTTGTTTTTCTGCTAATTAGTTTGTTACTTTTCTAACTAATTCAGTTACTTAATTAGAAGGGAGTTTAGCCTATTCATCTGTAACTGTAAATAATTGATCTTTTCTAAATTAAAATCAAAAGATCCCTCCCTCTGTGTCTCCCTAACTTTGAGTTTTAACCTAAAACTCAACCAATTTCAGAATTCCTTCAGATCTGATCACATTTACCTTAGCTTTTTCTCATTATATTTTTAAATGGTATTTACTATTGAGTTGTTTTCCTTTGTTATTAATGTGTAACTGTACTATGAAAACATATTATTTTGATAGAAGACCAACAATAAATGAAACAAGCCTTTTTGCAGAAGCTTAAAACAGGATAATGTTGTTAAAAGTTCATCATAGTACCTGTCAGTGCAAATCAGAAACAGAGAATCTTCCTTAGACTGAGAACTGAGAAACTCCTTCAGATTTGAGACACGTGATTCTTGAGCCAAAGCAGAATGGAATGGCAAGACTCGGATATGTAGTCCTTTTCTATCGAATCGATATAATACATTTTCAACTTTTCTGCATGTCTCAATCTGAAGAGGATCGATGAAGATAGAAGGTAAAATACATAAAATAACAATAGTAATTATTATTATTGCTATTATTATTATAATGAAAAATGAGGAAAAGAGAAATCTTAAATAAAAATCATAGCATTTCATAGAAGTGCAGAAGTCTGTGTTACTTGGAATTCAAACTAACCTTATTGCAGAAAATAATGGTTTTGGAAACTGGACTTTCCTCCACAAGCCGCAAAAGAGCGGATTTCTTGTTAAGGAATGCTGTTTCTGGAGTTTTCTCCATTCTATCATCTCCGCTGCAATCTACAAGGATCTACATATAAAACTGAGAAAAATGAATAAATAGTTCCAAATCACATTAAACTTTACCAAATTGACTCTTCAGCTAATTATATATGAGCTCTTGTTAATTTCCTCTCTACCTCAAATGTCCTTATTAGTTGTGAAACAATGAGGGTAACGTTTTATAATACTCTTAGTGAATTAGGTAACTCCACTCTAGCAACTTCCACATATTTTTTTCCTAACTTAAGAATATTTTCAATAATTAAAGCACCTGAGAACTATATTATTAAAGGTTTCCTCATTAGGTAACGAGCATGGATGAAAAAAGAGTACGAAACCTCGATTACAAATCCACAGCACTGAGTTACCAGGAAACAAGACAAACAGTAAGATCATTCTCATTGATAAACATTTTTCTCAAAAAAGAAAATTATCATTAATATACAAGTAGACGTGTAAATTTCAAGTTCAAACATGAAGTCATGAATCAAAGATACGTTCCAACCTCTTCAAGTCTAGAGCTTGTCCGGTGCATGCCAGGTCCCATGATCACTACAGAATCAGGAAAAACTTCAACTAGTTTGTTGTATATATCCACCGGCAAAGTTGCAGTCACAAAGAGATATTGTGTAGTAACAGGTGCACAATTAAGAAAGCTGTGCAACACTTGTTGAAAGTCTTCATCTGCATAGAGTATATCCACCTCATCTAATACAGCACTGATAGCAGATGAAAAGTAAACATAAGAATAAATCAGTAACACTATTACTCACTGCCAACGTATCACACGAGAGAGAGAGAGAGAGAGAGAGAGAGAGAGAGAGAGAGGAGGTCCCACCAACAATGTTTCTAAAGACAGAAAGGGACCAGAAGATCATACTGGGTCCCACCAACTATGATAGTGAAACAGCTTGGGCTGGGCATTCCTTTATCCTAACTTTATTGGGTTCAAACTGATATATATTCAGAACTCAATGTTGGGTTAACTAAAACTAAACGCCTAAACTACACATGGTCATTGATTAGGATACATGGAGATGTGTTTTCAGGGTGATTTCTTTTGAAGTTAGTCTCTCAACATGGAGATCACGTACACGAAGAATCAGGCTGTTCCGAAACTTCTAATCATACGAAGTGGTAACTCAAGTCTACTGTGAATTGAGTGACCAGGTTAGTAATTTGAGAATTGGATGATTCTTTTGTTCAGATGATTTTCATTACAAGCAGATCATCTTGATCAAAGTCAGCCTTAAATTCAGTTTCCTGAGGGCCCAATAACCATGTGTAACTATAGCTGTTACCTTCCCATGAGTCGGTGAATCCCAACCCATATATTTTAGTCAACTCCAGCTTTGGTTTGAGATGATTAGGGTTGGCTTGGGTTCGGCACACGTTGGGTTCAAACTTGAGTTGTCTTGGGCTTGGGTTGACCCATAACTGACCCAAAGCCTGCCCAAGTTGCAACCCTAGCTCTAGATCATATGGTTTACTCGCCACAAGTCATTTTCTCAAGTAAAGAGCCAGCAAGACATGCACATGAATCTTCCATGTTCCAAGAATGCAAATTTGTTAAATGAAGATAAGAACAAGACGGAATGCATCAAAAGAGAAACAAAACAAAAAAAAAGTTGTATCTTGTCCACTAAATGATAAGAGAAAAAAAAAGGAACAAGAAGCGCAGGTGGAAGTTTGGAACAGAAAAGGAACAACAATATGTCATTTTTCGAAACTGATAAAAGGAGTTCCCCTTGGGTCTAAGTTTTGAAAGATAATAATGCAACATTCAAGCAACTTGGACGCCTTACCATTTAAGGTTAGTTAGCTGCAAGAAGCCTTCTTTAAGCAGAAAAATGAAACGACCAGGTGTGGCTATAAGAACATCTATATCTTGCTGGAGGTTTTCCAACTGAGTTTTCTGTCGAAAACCACCCGTTGCTACCATGGACCTGAATGGGATCCCAAATTTTGACATGGATCGGCAATTACTGAATACCTGCGAAACTTAAGAGCATTACATGAAGTTATGTGACATCATCCTCACACATGAAATTGTATGAATATCCAAATTCAAATGAAAAACTTGCGAACATAAAACCAAGCTAAGGAAAGGAAAATAGAGCAGATAATATGATGAATTGTGGACTAGTGGTGGCCCATGGGTGGAGCAGCTCCTAATTCTTGGACTTTTGTTCTTTCTCCTAGTAAACAGGCATTAAGGTCTTCTGAAGGATTTGGATGTGAAGCTTGTTGACTAAATCACTACCAATATCTTTTTAATCTAGAACATATTGAATGTGAAATAAAAACGGACTTTTAATTTCAGGTTTTTTTGCTTGTGTAGAAACTCGAAAATTCTTTCAAATAATCCCAGCAAGAAAATAACTGCTCTGCATGCAAACCCTTCAACTAATCGACACCCTTTCCAAAGTACCTGAACAATTCTTAAACCCTTCTCTATAAAAATCCATAAATATAAACTCTTCTCACTTTTCATTTTCGACCAAAAATAAACGCCACCCTTTTGAGTGTTGAGTTGTTCTCGTATGAGTTGTGCAAGAGGGCATGATGTGAGTTACTTAGGCTGATTTTGTAGTATGTTACTATGTTTTAGAGGAGAGAGAAGGCTACCTACTAATCCTAATCTTACTATGATTGGAGCCACCATTGCTATGTTGTCAAAGGCTCCGCTGCTGCTCCGCCGTGGTGCCAAAAGACTCCAATTTCTGATGTGCCCGACCCCGCCTCTCTGTTTTACCGCCCCAAAACACAGTCTTATCTTTATCTTTATTTTTGGTGTTTTGTAACTTTTTTGAATTTTGAGACCATGAATTATTAATTTTAAGACTTTTTTTGTTTTTATTGATGAAGCTAATTTTAGGACCATGAATTACTAATATTTGGTATATTATTTTGATAAGGGAGACATAATTTATAATGTAAAATAAAGAAGGGAGTGAGTGTCTGTGTTGTCAGGGCGCCTCGAACCGCCCTGCCCCGCCCCTCGCCCCTGACAACATAGCACCATTGAAGAAGAAAGGAGTCAAGAGGGAGCTGCTATAGAACCTGTGGAAGAATCTCTTGAAGCCGTTGGGTCTGTGGAGCTTTCTTGTGATAATTAAACCTTAAGGACTCCAAATTATTTCCTTCCAATGTATTCTTATTTTATGTCAAACTGGCTCTTCCCCTTGGTGTGACAATTTTTTAATATTTTCCTTTCTCAGCTTTCTCAAAGCTCATACCCCTTTTGTTTCATCATCTGAGACGAGAATTGCTACAAGAAAATTAAGCATGTGGATGCATGTGAGACCCTTAGGTATACTTCTATGGCGAACCAACCGAGGCTGGAGGACTACCTGCCTGGCAAAGAACCCGTTAACGCTTTCCTGCTGGCCCTGCTGTCTAGCCAGGGTGGGTTGAGTTATGTTTTCTGTTGAGTTTGAGATGTAAATTTTGTAATTTGTGGACAGTCCATACATATACTGTTATTCTGTGTCGGATTACTTTTTGTTGTTATGGATCAAACCTTTATATGTTCATATTGTTTAGTCTTCTTATTAAGTTTGTAGGCATCCAATTGAAAACCAATTGGAAAATAAATGGAGAGGCCCAAAATCTTACATATTGAGTTGCAAGGCTTTCATCTTTCTCATGTGGTTACATGCGGCATTATTTTGAGCCTAACACGTGGTATTCTATTGGGTGACGTGGAACACGCATGGCCTTTGGGCCTATCACATGTGGCCTGCTCTGATATCATATTAAGTTTGTGGGCATCCAACTCAAAACCAATTGGCAAGGAATTGAGAGGTCCAGGATCTTTCATATTGGGTTGCAAGGCTTTCATCTTTCCCATGTGGGACTATTCTCAACACTTCTGTTGTATGAGGTTTGGCTGTAAAGTTGGTTAGATGGTTCAAGAGGCATATATTTTCCTTGAATTATTGCTAGTCATGGCTCAATTTCCATATTATTGGGATTGGATGTGCCATGCAAACCACATTCAGAAAATGGAACTTTTGCTTTATGTTTCATAGTGATCTCTCAAAATAACGAAGTATTCCATATAAAGCATACAGAAACCAAAACATACTTCAAACCATGAAGACGAGATCTAAAAGTAAAAACTATAATTGAAAAATAGATAGATTGTCCCAATTAGTCATATAGGTTACACAGAATCGAAGCTAGAATGAATAAAGGGTAGGTTGAATCTAAAAAGTACTCTGTCGGGGTAACTATGTTAAGTTAATTGCGTATCATACAATAAATACATTTTATGTGCTCCTGGGAAACATATGGCTAGTCTATTGATCAGGAACAATCGAAAAAAGCCAAACTAGTACGGTATCTAGGCCCAGTTGGGCCCATCTATCTTGAGTTCCTCGTCGTCAACCGATCACTCGTACCGAGCTTCTCTTTATTGTACCCTGTCTCTAATTCACCAAAGGCAAACTCTCCTGCATCTACAGAGCCTGAGCCTATTCTCATCAGACAGAAGACTGACCTCTGGAATCGATCTAATATTTCATAAATCAATTCGTTTATCACCCATAAGTATGAATTTTATACTTTTTATCATTTATATCATTTATTATAGGTTCTTACGTTTATGCTAAATTAGTTTCATTAGGGAAGTAGCCTAGCTCAGCTGGGGGAAGCTCCTAATGGAAAGAGTACTCTCATTAAAGCAGGGTGACATATTACCGTTGACCTCAGAACTCACACCAGATTTCCTCTTCCCGATCCCCCGAAAAAAGCCAGATGCTCCTTTAAGTAGGAGCTACTTCATTTTCGGTGTTCGGTGCTCCCTTCGAACTGATATGTATGAAAACTGGAAAAAAATGTTCTCATTTTGTGATCTTCGTGATGTGCAGTTTTTTCCACTTTCTATTTTTTCCTTTAAGTTGCCAAATCCAACTACTCGTACTCTTGTCCAACACCATCAAACATGCTCGTATAGTGGTATAATTGTTACATAATGCAATAATAATAAGCAGGCAAAAAAACATAATATTTGCCACAAGGAAAAGAAAGAAAGACAAAGAAATCAAGCCAATGACTTACCTGAGAAGCCAACTCAGCTGTTGGTACCAATATTACTACTCGAGGACCCCCCGATGAGGATTTACCAAGTCCTTGGAGCTCTTCTTGCCTAAGATGCTGTATCACCGGTGCGAGATACGCTAGTGTCTTTCCAGACCCACTTTGATCAGCTATAATGCAAGTCTTTCCCTCAATAACAGGTCCAAAAGCCATGGCCTACAGTTATGTCAACATGCTTACCACAAGTCAGAACCATGTTATACAGAAGAGGAAAGACTAGGGTTTATAAAAAAGTAGGAACAGTAAAAGTAGGGGATTCTCCATCTAGAAGCAAATTACAATCTATGTGAGCCTAACCAATGGTTTTACAAAAGCAACATCATAGTAGACGTTTGTAAGCATTTTAACATGAATATGACATCCCACGGAGTCATCATGGTGTCAAAGCAATTATGGTATTTTCCAAGACCAAAACAAAATAAAGCTTCCATGTTATATGGTAATGGGTCCTAGAACTTTAGAAAAATCAACTACAGAACGCACATTTTGACATGTGAGTAATGTACCCCTCCAATAGACCCTAAACAGGTAGATGAGGAACATAGGCAGTGGTGGACGAATGACGATTGAATGTGGACAATTAAGCACATTCTTAGGAAGCTCCACACTTCAACAAAGTAGGTTAGTATTTCAAAACATAAATCCATAAATAGATTATTATAGTAATCCAAGTCATTTACTTTTAAGCAAAAGGATTTCTGGAGTTGGACATTCTTGTGTCTTTGGGCAAAGCAACACGTCATTAGTAGAATGCAAGGCGATTTTTGGGAATACCTAAGATTTTTCTCCCCACATTATGGTGATCATTTCCAACTTTTTCCCATATATTGCATTATCTAGCAATAAACAACAAGAGAGAATATTCAGTGGCATGTACCTGAATATGTGAAGGGCGAACGAAATTTTGACCCCTCAAAGAATCAATTACATCATCACTGCACCCCAGATCTTTGAATGATTTACGGCTGAAAAAGCCATGGCCAATGGAGATCTTGCGAGGCTGCTTTGAATAGTTTCTTGAATCAAATGTAGTGTCGTAGACAGACACACCCCTACCCCATCCTCTTAACGAAGAATCAGAAGCAACTCTTGAAACTGAAACATCAGGTTTGTCCACTTCCAGGTCATGATCATGAGGTATTGTACTTGTAATATTATCCCTCAAAATCTTCTTAAGAATGCGTTTAGGATTTATGTCAGAATCCTTCTTATTGACCA
This sequence comes from Macleaya cordata, assembly GCA_002174775.1. NCBI lineage: Eukaryota > Viridiplantae > Streptophyta > Magnoliopsida > Ranunculales > Papaveraceae > Macleaya > Macleaya cordata. The sequence goes on from MVGT01003236.1 coordinate 60,553, forward strand.
TTGTCTCAGTACGTCGCGTTGTATCTTTAACTTCCTTTGCTCGGAATACTCTTGAGATGCTTCTTTTATGTCTAGCTTCACCCCCATTCATCTCTTGATCCACGAATTGAAGCTCAGAATTAGAAATACTGGACCCATCATAAGGTTTAGTATGTGTTTGGACTGATTTCCCATAACTATCTTCAGAATTGTCTTGCTTAATAAGGGAAACTTTTTTAATCAAAGCGCTTACTCTCTGTGCCTTCAACTTACCAAAGCTTCCAGCCAAGTTCCTCTGAACTGCTGCAGGATCATCACGGTTGGGAACTGCAGCAACAGGCTCGACACCTGCGGTATATCAGGGAAACCAATGCAACCTTAACGAAAACAGATCATCAACATAATAACACTTGAAATGACCAATGCTATCTATGAGAAATGATAAATAAGGAATATCTATCTTAATAAAGGCTATAAAGCTTTAGTAATATGAATTCACAGACAGGAATAAGGACTGGGTTAGCAAATCATTTGGTTGTCATGCCTAGCCGACTCGGTTCAGATCATCTCGAAAACTGAGACTTAAAAGAAACAACTTGTCTCACAACTCACAGTTGTTTCAATTGAATGTACGACGGAAAGTGGGCCCACTCAGTATAATAATCACAACTCTCTCTCTCTCTCTCTACAAGTTTGAGCTTTTAGAGGAACATGTTGTTCAACATAGTATTAGAGCCGGCGATCCGCATAAACATAGATTTGACAACTCTCTCTCTCTCTCTCTCGACAAGTTTTGAGTTTTTAGAGCAACTGGTTGTTCATGTTCAAGAGAAATTCCCCCAAAAAAAAGAATGATAGAATTGATTGCACAAACGAATCCAAATTTTCCATTTTCTTAAACTAATCAAGCAAAGCAACCTCCTAAACTTCATAAAGAGATCAAAATTTAAAAAATCAAACTTGTAGGGTTTTTTTTTACTAGGCAGAGAAAGAGAGAGGACTCACACCCTCCTTCATCTCCATTGCTATCGCTTTCCATCTTCTTCTTCTTCTTGCTAACTTCTTCATTGGATTTAACTGTACTGTTCGGCTTCCAGGACAAAATATCCTTTGAAGGTACTGGAGAATCATCATCAATGCCACCCCAAACGATGAATTTCTCTCCAGTCTCATCGTCGATTAACTGATAAGCTCCTGGAGTTTCCATCTTCTTACGAGTATATCCAGCCTTAACAGATACCCTAGTTTTCGTCCATCTTGTTTGACTACTACTGAATCCATTTTCAAATGGTCTGAATGAGCGAATATGAAAATGAGGTGAAATTTTAGAGGAAGTTGTTTTGATTGGAAAAGAGGGAAAATTCAGAGGAGCCGTTCCTATCATCTCATAAGCTTTTACTGAAAGATAAAAAGCAGAGATTTTTTTTTTTTCTCTGTATTTTCTTTTCCAATTCTTATACAGAAACTAAGAAGAAGAAGAAGAAGAAGAACAACAACAAAAGCTGTTTCGATAAGATTTTGTTTGTCAAAAAACTGACAAGGGCATTCCTATGCTAAGGGCTAACCTTAATGGACAGGGGCTCACCCCATTTGATTTGGGCTTTCATTGGGTCGGTCAACGATTTTGACCGACCAAATTCCTTTCAAAAACCCAACGATTTAACAGTCTTCTATTTTCTTGTTTGACCATGAGAGTCCTAACCAAAAACTGTCATTTCTATAATAAAGAATAAAGAGAGACTTTGTGTGAGGGAGGTGAAGGAGAAGAGGAAAAAGGAAATCATCCACAATGCTAAGGAAAAGCACGAAACAACCATTAGAAGAAGGAAGAAGAATCTTGACTCTAAGTTGTGAACAAAAGCAGAGACAAAAACCGTACAAAAATAAAAACATGGATTCAAAATGATTTTAACTCTAAAAAATCTAAAAATATAAACAAAAACTGATGAAAAATTCGATTTACCTAGTCAATGGATTTTATATTTTGGATTAAATTTTAGATTTGAAGTTGTTGAGACCAAATAATTTTAGATTTGGTTAATAAGTTTTGACCAACTACGGATATCCCAATGATTTCTTTGTATGTCATTATCCAAACAGAGTAGCCCTTATCACTCAGTTGCCCTTATCTGATACCAGAAAATAATTTGTTTAAGCTTCTTTAGGAGGAGTAGTAGAACCTTACCCTTCCCAAAAGTATTATTTGAGCACAACTCCGTCATTGATGGGTTTAACTAGAAGAACTCATCATCTTCTATGCTCACGACCTCCGATGATTGAAAAATGATGTTCGGCGAGAAATAGCCTAACAAAAATTCAATTTTTTTCGTTAGAGGTGGTTATGGTTTCAAGGTAGGGAACATAAGGTCAAACAATTATTTGTTTAATGAGCTTGACCAAATTTGATAGCCTTTATCTATTTGTTATTTTTACAAAGTCAACTTAAAAAACTAACTTTGACCATGTTTCACAATTGTCCTTGTCCCATTTTTAGATGTCAATAGCAACCTCCAAAATTTAACTATGATTTTTGTTTAGATCCCTAGAAATTTTTTATTTTCAACTAGGTATTTGGTTTATAAAATGTTATTAATATTTATATTAAAATGATAGGATGGCTCAAAGTAAACTAGTGCTCAAAATTAGGTCAACTAAAAATTTTGAACAACCGATTTTCACCTAGGATGGCTCATACAAAAAGTTAGGACTCTCTTTAACATCAATCTTAACTGACATATGCAAGTTTGTTTTTAATGAAAACAGTGATTTGATGTTGGCCAGATTTGAACCTAAATTTGTACTATTAATAACAATAGACTTTACCAACTAATCTATATAGTTGGCACCTGCTTTTCGATCTTCTTGTTCGATCTAGTTAGACCAAACAAAAAGTTTCATGTCACATCGATAAAAAAAAATGGCTCAATTTTATGTCAGAATTGTACTGATGATAGTTTAAAGGTTAGTGCTTAATCTTAATTATTCAAATATTTTTTTAGATTTGTGTGGATTTATTGATGTCTAAAGTTAAACTCAGGGGGTGATTATTTTTTTACCTTTAAATAGTGGCAGACCTATAAAAATATTCTTAATTTTAAACTACTTACTATCACTTAATGAACTTGAAGCCTTTACTTAAAGGTTTTCCACTAGTTGTCACTAGTTAGTGGTTATAAACAAAGAACATTTTTTATGGGTCTGCCACTAGTTATGCGGGGTCTTCTTCCAACACTGATCCCTCTACTGTTGTTCTTGTAATTTTTCATCAATAATAGGACACTCACTTATCACATTCCCCTATTCTTGAGCTTCTTCATTTAGGTTCCTCTATTCTTGTGGTTCTTTTTCAACTGTAACACCATCTACCTGAGGTTGAGAATGCCCTGTTTCTAACCTTCTTTTTTTCTTTTTCCATGGGTAACATTTTTTGAACCTTTTCCTCTTTGGCTTCCATTGGAGCAGCAAAGTAGGTGGGGATGGGGGCCTTTCTACCACATTAGTTTCCACAAAAAAAATGTAGAAAGCCACCACCCTTCTTAGGCATAGCTAACTCAAATACAGTCTGTAATTGACTATCATTGATAACCTCACAAAGAAGGTTTTCACTTTAGATTATGGTCCATAAATAAATTGACTGTCCAGGTGGCAGATTTAGTTCTTTGGTGATGAGTGATATAAAACCAAGGAAAGTCATATCAGAGGGGAGTGATATTGGTACATCTTCAATTAATAAAAAGGACCCTCCTGAATAGTCATTATAGTATGCATAATCATACTCCATATCATCTTTCCACTGACCACCATAATGAACCTAGACATCAACTAAAGTAGGTGTGTTTTTTTTCATTTCTTAATCAGTACAGAACCCTGCAATAAACAACAAATTTTAAAGGGAGTTCCCACAAACAGTTAATACATAATAAACAACAATTTCAGGGGAATCACAAATATGGTGCCCGCAAACTCAGAGCATAAGGAATCAGAACAATTTGAGAAGAGAATCACAAATATAGTCCCCACAAACTCACAAACAACAAAATATATACAATAATTTGCTCAACCCTTAACCTGTATAAGTTTCAAACAAAGTTTTTCAGTGTGTAACCTAGATTAAGTTTTCACAACACAATCTCTTTGTTAAAACCTAATCTAAGATTTCACAACACAATCTCATTGATAAAACCTAGTAAAGATACAGTTACAAGATGCAATGGAGAGATTTGGCATTAGGGTTTAGAAACTAACCTCTGCATTCCAGTTTGAGAAAACAATTATGCACTGGAGAACAATCAAAATCTCACTCATAAACTTCAAAGAAAAACGATGAACAGAGACCTTCAAAGACGATTGTGGCATTCAAAGATCTTCAAAGACGATTATGGCATCAGACTATCAAAGATGATTATGGTAAACCTCACCTTCGTGCGTTAAGGTCCCATTTGATCTAAAGATCAGATGTTTTACTCATGGTCGTTGGATGAGAAAAGACGTTCAAACGATCAAGGTTTAATTGAAATGTATCGGAAAAGAAAATAATCAATAGCATGCGTCAGTAAGTCTCTTGTCAGTCAGTTTTCAGTTTGAGGACGCGGGGCAAAATAGGAAGAGAAAAAAAAAAGAAAATGGTTTGTGGACGGAAAAGTGGAATTCAAGGTCCAAACAATGAATTGGACAACATTGGGACCCAAAGAGTGTCAAAACTTGGGGCCTAAACACCAATTAACCCAAAAATAAATCAATTTTTAACAAAAATAATATTTTTTTGAAAGCATTCATGCTATTTTCAAAACGAGATCAGTCATATACTAAATTTTTTTTAGAAAAAAACTAAATACTTGTATAACATTCAAAATATAAGCGACCTATGTAAGTTTGAATTCGCATAACAAAATCCCAAGATCCAAATCTGATTAAAAATATATAAATTTTAATTTAAAACTTATAAAAAATTAATTACAACTTACATACAGAAAATCGAGATTCCAATGAGTTAAATCACCATATTTGCGGTTGAACAATACATCACCAACTAATAAAATATTGTTGAAAAAAAAAAATGTAACTTCAGATTTACAATTAGCTTAACTATTCAAATTACATACTTACAATATAATTTAGATTCCAATGAGTATATATCTGTGACACCCGTTTCCTACAAAAATACACAATAAACACAGTGCGTACTATAAAAATACACAATGGAAGCAATTTAAACAAAGAGTACGCACACAAAAATGCCACCTATTTTTTTTTTTCTCAACTGGAGTCCCAAAGGGATTAGGAGGCACTTGTTAAATCAAGTCAATGTCTAGAGTTTTGTTCCATTCTACGAGTCACCTGGAAATAATTTGTTTTTGGATTCGATCGTGAATTCGATCATCTTCTTTGAATTTATTTTTGGATCTGAAATAATTTTTTTGTTTGAAAAAAAAATCAAATTTAATTTTTCTTTAAAAATTTAGAAAAAAAAAACAAAAAAAACCGAATGCGGAAAAGAAAGAAGAAGGAAGAAGAAAGAAGATGAAGAAGAAAAAGAAAGAAGAAGAAAGTAGTGGGGGTGGTGGCCGGCACATTTTTTGTTAGAATTTTTTTAAGGTTGAGGTGTTCTTTAGGATTGGGTGAAAATATACGGTCTCATTTCGAGAGAACCACTTCCTCTGGTAAAACTAAATCCATCCCCCTAACCAACTTACCAGCTTTGTATCTCTGAACCTTGTCCTGCCTCAATTAAGAGGGCACAGACAGTGTCTCAACTCCAAAAACCATTCCTTCTTTTACCAAAAACCATTCATACGCCCAACCCCTGTTGCTTGTACGAAAAAAAAAAATAAGACAATTGATTTTTCTTTTTTTTGCCTGATAATAACTTGGGACTTTTAAAACAGAAAGTATTTAAATGTTACACAGAGCAAAAGCCTAATTAATTTAATTTAAATATAATTAGTGGGATACAGAAGAGGGGAGGCTCCAAAATTTCTTGGTAGCAACAAGAATCTTCTCCCTGCTCTTGGAGTCAGGCTCAGTCTCATGTACCATGGATGTCCACCTGATTGCACCCGCAATGCGCCCCACTCTTTCTATCACTTCCGGAGAATCCCTAACCACCACTGTTCCTTCTGGACGCAACATCCTATCCATTTCCACCATCAAATCCACCAGATTACACCTGCATGGCAACCCAAATTTAAAATTAAAAAAAAAAAAAAAAATCTTCTCAATTAGAGATCAACTTAAAAATTAAAGGGCATTTTTGACTTTTTCTTTTCACTAGAATTTCTTATCATTATAGTTTGATATGCTTTTCAAAAACAAAAATTTTACTCAGTTAACATTAATATATTTATCACCACCAAGTTACCATATATATTTAAGATTTTTTTTCTTAATTATCACAGTTGAAATGCTGCACGTGCAATTCACGTGCCTGCGGTTAGTTCTTTTATTCATGTAATCGCCTGTACTTTCGTTCTGTGCCCATCATTGAGCCTCTTTTTGCTCTGTACATTTGTTAATATGTTCGTCCCTTGATGAAATTTCTTTTGTTATGGAGCAAAAAAAAAAAAAGGAATGTCCTGTTACTTTCACAAATTAAATTAGTATCGACTTCAAACAAACTGCAGGATTACTGAAACTAAGTAACTAACAAATAGTAGGTACGAAAGACTTTTTAATACCTGCTCTTGCCCGAGCCATGATATTGTAACAGCGAGTCAATGCCAGTAACATGGATGAAATCGTAGGTCCGAGGATACGTCGAGAAAGGTTCGCACCTATCACAAATAATCATCACCTCAAGATTAATTTCAACCAAAGACCAACTTCCTACTTCTACACGTAAGGGTTACTTCTATATTAGGTAATATTACACATGATAAAAACCACTTTCCCCAATTTTACTACCAGACTGAACAACAATATGAAGTAACAAGCAGTTGGTCGATAATCATATCCTTCTGTTCTCTTAGCTGTGCTTGGTATCCAGGGAATTTCTGTGAAAATTCGCAGCCCAAAATACTATTGTATTTGCCTTTGCACTAAATTGTAGTGGTCCCCCATACAAATTTGGTTAAATAGGTTGTGAATATTTGTAGTCATAAATATGGCTACAATTATTCACACCGTATTTCATCAAATTTATATGGGAGACCACTATAATTTAGTATTATGATTACACTTATATACCAACAATCAAGGCAAATACAATAGAATTTTGGGCTGCAAATTTTCTCAAAATTCCCTGGATACCAAGCGGAGCCATAATCTTTGATTAATAACTAATAAATGATTGACAACTAATATGGAAAATCTGATAATATCCACTTTACTATCAAAAGGATAGCTGTCCGAAGGTAAGAGAAAAAGTAAGGAGGCGTTTGGTTTGTGATGCGGATACCTTTCATTGTTTTATAAAGCAATTAAGCAAACAATAGAAAACAATTCCTGAAAAAAACGTGTTTGCTTAGTTTATTTTGAGAAATGAGTTCACGGTTACAACCCAAAATCTGAAAACGAAAAGAAGTCGTTGTCGGTGGAATTGTATCCGCTCTTATAGTCAAAAATGCTTTTTGTAGAGAAATCCTTCCAAAATTTTGAAATGAATAGCTCCTGTTCGAGAAACAAACAGTAAACGAGTGACGAGATTTAGGGAGCCGTTGATTTGAAATTCTGTAAGCTTTTCTGTCCTAATAGGCTTACTGCTTCAAGGTTTTTGGATTTAAGACCAAAGGTGTTTTCTTCAGATATTAAAAATACTGAAAATACAACCTAGATTTTCAGATTGTATCCTACTTTTTGGAAATCTTTTTCAGATCACAAACCAAAGGAGGCCTAAATTCACCTGTAAAAATATCTATTGAGGGAGAAAGAAGGAATGTAGCAAAAACTTACCAATCATGGTAGACTCCAATGAGACCTCTATCGTAAACTACACCAAGTGTTGGTGGCTTTCGAGAAGGAACAACGTTCATTACCCAGACAGGATCTGAAGAGAGTGCTGCTGCAAAGCCCCCAAAAAATGCATTCATGTCCATAACATTTCGTACAGCAGGAGTGCCCAGCTTCAGGTTGAGAGACTTGTAATACGCAACACGTCTTTGCCAACGGCGAGTATCAGCTTCAAACACATTCATCCCATTTTTCAAGAGTGCTGCCCTTGAAGGTGGCTTTGTTAGCCTCTCTGGCCAATTTGGAATGGTCCCAACAGAATATTCTCCATTAGAAGAGGGTATCTTACTGATACAGTTCTTCAACTTGAAGTACCTGCAAAAGTCAACTTTAAAGATGTATTGCTAGGTCTATATGAGGTTTGAGCTTGCACAAATGTTATGAGAAGAGTGTTGGAACATTGATGCTTCACTAAAACCACCCCAAGGTTGCAATTGGTATAATGTAAAAATTCGCATAATCTGAATGTTCTCATATGCAAATTTTTGCATTAAAAATTTTCAAAAAACGTTTGCATCACTATAGCTTGGTAGGAACAAAAAAAATCTTAAAATTATAAATATTGTTCTTTTTAACTCAAAACCTCTTCGCAAGATTTCTGCAAATTTTTGCAGCAGTTCTATTGATAAAAACTTATATGGGTTTTTATTGGTTATGTTTTATGGGGTGTAGCCAATCAAAATGAGGTTTGAGCTTGCCATGTTATGAGCGGTGAGCCAAGTGCTGGAACATCGATGTTTCCAAGCAGTTGAACAGTGAAACAAAACCACCCCAGGGGGCTGTTTGGTAACCATTCTATGAGAATTCTTTCTAGGTCCAAAAATAATTATGGTTCGAATCCATTTTATCATATTCGAAACAATTAAAAGATTGATTGTTAAGAAAACCAATTACATGCTAAAACTTGTTTGAATGCAAAGAAATAAATAATTGTTTTATGTTTTTATTTTACTTCTTCAAAATATAAAATCATACTACAACTAATCAAGGTGGTAGCAGTGGTGGTGGCTGCGAAGATGGTGGTCGTGGTGGTAGTGATTGTGGTAGGGTGAGGGCGGTGATACATGTGAGAAAACAAAAACTGTTAATGTTTCTATATAATTGTTTTTATTGAGAAACAAAGAAAGCTTTGGAGGCTCATTCCTCACGCGAACTTTTGGGTTACTTGGAAATCGCGAAATGATATTTTTTTTTAATTCTAAGATCACCCCTGTTAATGTGATCATACTCATGGTGAAAAGTATGATGTATTATTGGGGTAAGGGTCTAGGGCTGATAGGACAGTGTCATTTCCAAGACTTTGTATTCTTTTGGGAGAGAGTCACTCAGGTTCTCTGATGTAGAGGACTAGAAGATCTTCTCTCCCCTAGTATATTCTTTCCCCTTTCAACATATTCTTTTTATTCTCAAAAAAAAAAATTGATTCTTTTTTTTTTTAATCAAACACCATTTTGGGGTCCATATTTGATTATAAGGTAGATAACTGATTCACAAACTCATAATCTTATTTTAATGAAAACCAAATGGCCCCAAAGTAGGAAAAACGGATTTTGAGCAAGCTTACCATGCATAACTTGGGTCGTCTGATTCACTGCATAGTTCAAGACCAAATTCATTTTGGTTGGGAAGACAAGAATCCGCTGAAGGTTTTTTCCAGATTACAGTGTTTCCATCCACAACGATCAGCTCATAACACAAGGCTCTAGCAACAGCCTGTAGATCAGCCCATTCCTTATCTTGTTTAGGCCACTGTACTGGGGGACCAGAAACAACAAAGTAACCCCCCGGTCGAAGTAAACGATCAACTTCAAGAAAGTACGTTGCATCTGCAATGAAAAGTTTGTTATGATCAGAAAACAAACACGGAATTGGACGTCAGAACATGGTTAACCACATGAATCACTTTAAGAACCAGGGTATCAGGTTCTCGGTGTTCATTTTTCCTTCTTTGAGATTGTAAATGGTCATTAGTGATCCTTTGTTGATGTTCATGATCTCAATCTTGTAAATTCTCTTTGTACACTATTTTGTCTTTCTACATTATTTTGTCTTAATACAATCTTTATACTGGTCAAAAAACAAAATCACTTTAAACAAAGAAAACTCACTGTAGGCAGTAAAAGGAATCAAACATCGAGAACAGTGCACCAGGTCAAGCGAGTATGCTGGAAGTGGTAATCTCCGAGTGCCAAGCATGGCAACGAAAGCTGGTATTCCCCTTTCTAACGCAAACTGGATCTGTGCCTTATGCGAATCTCTTGGAGCAAATGAGAGGGTTAAAATGTCTTCCTTCAGTAGGTAGGCCCCAAAGCTGGCAACCTGTATAGAACTTAACACATGTGAATCTTGTATTTTTATCAAAATTTTAAAAAAAAAATACAAATGTGAATATTCAAAAATACGATGAACCACTATAAGGTCAAAGGGACACAGGAAAAGAAGTTCCTACCCCACATCCCATATCCAAAGCTGTCCTCAGTACACCTCCACTTATAGGAATGTACTGTCCAAGTCTTTCAATATATGATATGGCTCCATCAGGGAACATCGTACCACCACCTGGGAAAATGAAGTATGGACCGTCTTCCTTCATCCAGCCTTGATGACCCTTCCTGTCTGCAATTTTGTTGTAAGGCACGTTGTTGTGCCATATCTGCACCCAAAAAAGACTATTTAACATACTGACAATATATGGATCTTCAAAACGGAGAGCAGCATAAAGAAATTGTCATTTTTCACTGATTATGAAGGAAAATATCGAAATATCAGATTCATAAATACGAAAATTAAGATGAGTATGACAATGTCTCATTGATAAATGAAATGGAAAATGATGAAGCCAGGGGCCAAGGTTCTTCATCAGGAACCAGTTTGGTCCAAGTCATAGATGCTTGCTCGAGCTTCTACGCCTCACCCATTACATTCTGTGCCAGATTGAAATAGAAGCAGTAAAACTCCTCTAAATGAGGCTTCAAGGAAAGCATCTTCCTCATGATTTCACAAAATTTGACAGTAACTGAGTCCAAAGCCCTATCTGTGGGTCAAACCTGCCTACAAAATCTGAATCTACATGAGATCACCTATCCAAATCTGAGCACCTTCCCGCAGTTTGATATATAAGCTTGAATTGCATCTATGCCGATATCAGAGTTCTTAAATTGTTTGAGGTCTCCATCAAAGTTGGACTCGATGTGAAGGTCCTATCCTGTTCCCCAACACAGTTCAACCCCTGCTAATCAGGCAAAGATCTGTCTAAGGTCTCCTGCCCAGATCTAAGCCCCTGGCAAAAAGGATTGATAAATCTAAGCTCAGACTGCAACTGAGCAAACACCATTGAGCTAATGAGTTGTTTGAGGTCCATTAGATTAGATCAGATCTGGACTTAAGTCTAAGGCCTACTTTCTCAAGCCTTAAAACCATCTTTGAGATACAGAACCATTTGAGGCAAGTAATGCCGCAAATAGATACGAGCCCAAAATTTGAACACAATCTTCCTCCACTGATGTGGTTATATAAACCCAACATACAAACAAGATAGCTTGAAAAGAAAGGAGATTTGCCTCTTTGGTAGATCAATCCAAATCGAGATAAGATCCTGAATTATCTTCCTACAGTATAACTACAAGTAATGAAGTAATCCCAGAAAGAAAAAAAGAGGAAGACAAAATTAAGGGGTGATGACTATAGATGTTGCAATAGTAAACCTCAAGAGCTAATGTCCATACCCAAACCCTTGTATGTTCATCTCCAGACTTCATCATCGGAGGAATTTTGTCCCCACATTATTTGGAATTGTCTTTGCAATAAGACAATATAAAATCCAATATTCAAGAAAATGGTGAATACAAGGAGAATTATGAAGTCAATGCGCCATTGACATGCAGCAACACTGTTGCAGCTAAAGCTTAAAGCTTAAAGCTTGACTAAATCTAAGGCCTAATTCTCAGATTGTGGAACTATCTTCCCCAATGAGTCATTCAATAGGCATTTCTTGTTAGTCATCACATGGTCTTCATCATAGCTTTCTTGCAATTTGAGCCTTGTTATACATATTGTTCCACCCAATACATTCAGATTCAAGGTTCATCCGTGCTCAATACCACATATCTCAAATCATTAGTTCAGAGGCCTCAACAAATCTTGTCCACTGAAGCAAATATTATTTGTGGTCTCATCAGTCTTTCTATTATTTATTAAAACTTGGAGACAAGTTCAATTAGCCCATCATCCCCATTGCAACCACTGCACCAGCCCACAACCTCACATCAATCTTTTCAGGTTCACTACCTTATTCATTTACATTCAAATTTGTAATCAGTCACTCGAATTCGTCTAATGTCGGAGAATGATATTCAATTTGCCACAACTATTCCATCCTTCCACACATCCATAGATATTTAGTCAGAAAAAACAACACATAATAGATCTAAATCTGAAATTACTTCGAACTGGGTTTTTAACCCATTACACGGTTGTTCTGCAGTGTTTCTTAATATTTCTTACCATATATTGTTAAATTCATACTTTTCAAAAAAGGTAAAGCCAACAGACATATAGAAACTGGTGCTATTGCGGCAACACCTCCCGATTTGTCAGGTATACTAAGAAGAATGGCATGGATTGGTAGGAAATACCATTCTGGCACAATATGAGATGCTATTGGCATTATCCTGTAGAGAGAATCTAGATTTTATGTGGATTTCTTGGTCTATAATACAGAAAAATTGTAATATGTTTTAGCGTTAATCAAGGAGTGAACTTGCAAATAGCTAACTGATACTTAAACTCAAATGCTCATGACCTAAACCCTCCCTAGAAATCTGAAAAATGATGATATCATGAAACAATCAATTTTATAGTCCTTTTTTCCTTGCTTCTTTGCCTATTGAGCTTTTAAATTCTTGTGACCAAACCAAAAAAATAAAAGAAGATACATAGATCAAAATCTGATCTTATCATCTAACTGGGTTTTTAGCTCTTACATGGTTATTCAATTCGAAACTGTTCCTTAATTTTCATTCAATATATTACTTAATTTTCTAATGGGTATTTTCTAATCTGAATTTTATGTGGAGTTCATTGTGTGTAATACATAAAAAAAATTCATGGTTCTTTAGCATTAGCCAAGGAGGGATTTTGTAAACAGCTAATTGATACTGTAACTAAAATTATAGTCCAAAATGCTCATAAACTTCAAGTAAGTATGTCAAAAACAAAATAAATAAATAAATAAAAATAAATAAATAATACCTTTTGTAAGCTATCAGGCCAATGAACAGGAATTTTGTAGCCGTTAGGAGGAGGGATCAAACAGAGTGGAGAATCTTCGGGCAACGGGCAATGGCGTTCACGATAGAAGTTCATATCACGACTAAGTTGGCTATTCCTCCTGGGATCTTCACAAGGCATGTGATCTACAGCTTCAGCAGGGCAGGCTTCGATGGAGGAGTGGCCTGATTCCACCAAGGCCAACAATTTCTGTCTCTGACGAGGATCAGATGAAGAAGATAGTACGAGAGTCTGGCGTCCGGAGGCGGCGAGAGAGTCACCGAGTGGAGTGAAGACTAGAACGAAGAAGATGAATACGATGGCGAATAAGGCAGCAGTGATGAGATCGAGAAGTCTCCATTGTCTAGGGTTTCGTTTTGATAATGGGAGGTTTAATTGGCCCATTGCCGGGATGGAGACCTGGAGATCTGATCAGATCCGCATTGGTAGAGAGAGAGAAAGAGAGAGAAATATAGAGAGAGAGGGGTAGTTTCAGTGACACAGATGAGTCCAGTGAGAGGAAAAGAATCAGATATGAATGTGGGACAATGGGGATGGTGGTGTGGGTGGGCCGTAGGCGGTGCTTCTTTACTACACTTCTGTTTTGTTTTGCTGGTTTGAGCGACTTGTCTATTACGGTTTTACCATTTTTACTGGTCGAGGGTGTGTCTAGAACCTTAGTAAGCAATTACCAGAATTCTATGCGTTTAATATTCCTACTTATCCGTATTTTCAAATAACGCTTAATACTTTCGTCCAAACGAAACATAATTAATAATACACGAATTTTTTAGCTAAAACGTTTAAAACATGTTTTAACTGAGTAGTCGAAAGAAATAGGTATCTTAAACCTTGAGTGAGCTGTTTTACCACCTGATATTGTTGTTGCAATTTCGGACGATGTTGTTGCTAATGCAATATGACCCTCCTTTCGAAGATTTACTAAGATTGCTCTATATAAGAACGTTTTTCCTGTACCACCTGGACCATCAATGAAAAATATAATCTCTTTTTCTATTATGGACAACTGCAATAACCATTTCGAAAGCATTCCTTTGACCCGCATTCAATTTGCTTATACATTCTAAATCTTCTGTTGTTATTTTTATTGATTGCTCATCTTCAATCATTTGGAAAATAGAACCATTTGAATCTGATGTAGATGTTGGTGTTGGTAGATCGAAGTCAGATAAGTTTTTATTATAATGTTGAAGCATGGACTTAAGATCTCTTAATAAGCGATTGAGGTTATTTGTACCATCTGTAGAACTTGTTGAAGGGTAATCTTCTATTAGATATGGATTGAACTCATTCCACAATTCGCGCAGTAGGTTGGTAGTATAATAAAATAGTAACAAATAACCTACGAAGTGACGATGGCATATGTGAACTTGTTGCTTCTAATAAGCATTCTTGTATGCTTCCGTCGTTTTCCAACAACCCTCTTTTTTCTGTTGATTCTTTGAATGTCTGACATTCCGCTTGATCAACTTTCAATAGATCTTCAAATGAGCACGGCCCTCGTACATGATTTAACATTATACGCAAATAATAACGATCTCCTTCATTTGGGGGTACTGTGTATATTCTTCCAACAGCTCGTTTGTTACTTGATCTCTTTTGCCAACACTTTAGATTAGGTATCCAATAATATTGCTCTGGAAATTCTCGATATAGCAAACTTCGTGCTTCAATGTCATCTTTATTTCTTTGAAAAAACTCTGTTAACATTATTTTTGAGGCTCTCACATCATTTAGAAGATAATCAATTAATTGATGACTATAATATCTCACTTGCTGCATATTTGGTAGATGGATCTGAAGAGCTACTTTTTTTTTGATTGGCAAACATAATATTATAGATTAGATAGTAGGCGAAGGCTTGAGAACAGAGTTCGAGTCTGAGGATAAAACATCAAATAAGAAACTAGGGGGGTCAGTGATAGTAACTGAAGTTGTAGAGGTTTTAGCCCGATGAGCTAAAAGATCTGCGAATCCATTAGCTGACCTATAACAAAAAGTAAAAGCAACAGTGGTAAAGCAGGAAGATATGTGATTCAGTGTGAAGAGCTACTACTGTTGGATATATATGGTTCAGTGAGAACATCAAAATCCTCCACATTGCTTCTTGCGAGCATACCCAACGTGCGTCAAGAAACTGTGATATTTCATCATTTGAGTCAGCTCATTGTTGGCGAAGTTGAAGAGAAACACGATCTGGCCCTTTGTGTATGTACTTGTACAAATACTTTACCGATTTTATGCTGGAGCAAATTTCTACATTGATATGACAATTATATTTCTTCAGGAGCCAAGGATTATATGGAACTACCCATCTATTATCTACCATATGACCATTTTTTTCAACTAAGTTTCTATTTTTAAGTCTTCTATATATCGGATATGAATCATTCCCTTGTAATGTCTGCTCGGAGAATTGGCATGGGTAACCCTTCTTGCATGAATTATCTTTTATGCATGGTGAATTTGAATTAAAATGACTGCATGGTCCATGTATCATGTGCTTCACAACTGCAATATATAATTCAGGCTCTATAGTTGGGTCTGGTATTTTTATCCGAATGATACTTTCATATTCATGTGGGTTATTTATTTTATCATTTTCGTCGAAAATGATCAACATATGTGCATGGGGAAGTCCACGTTTTTGGAACTCAATTACATGGACATATGCTACTACTACACCCAGAATGTCAGATTGATAAATGTCCTTCTTCAGTTCTTCAAACTTTGCTCTAAAAATTCTTGTAGTGAGATCAGGTCTATCCAACGGCACTTGTCCTGGCAGTAATTCTCTTGTTATTTCTTCCCACGAAGGATTACATGTTATTGTAATGAATAAATCTGGCTTGCCAAATTTCTGCACCAAAGCCATTGCATCTTGATAACGATTATACATGTCTCTTGGGCTGCCTATATGAGATGATGGTAGGATAATTTTTCTTCCAACATTACCTTTTTAACAAAAAAAAAACCATTATAACTTTAAATGTTGAAATATATTTATTGATAACCCAATATTTATTTAAACATCTATTTTACTAATTACCTGCATTCCTTTCTCCTGCATCGTATAGATCTTGTAATCCTTGGTATAACTCAGCTCTGATAACGTTTTGATTGTTGCGTAAGTATCTCAACTTTTGCATCTCAATTTTGACGTGATTGTCTACAACATACTGCTGTAATAATCTCCCTCCACGAAGCAAAACTGATGTGTCATTATCTCTTATCTATAGATTTGATTTATTAATACAAAAATATAAGAAAAAATAAAAAGAAACATTCTGTTAAAAAAAACATGAGTAAAATCATACCAGAAAATTATTAATGAGTTATGTTTACCTGAAGCATATATGAGTAAAATGCTCGACAACTAACTTTGTGTCCAGTTTAAGAGCGAATGTTGACATCCCATCCATTAGTTCCAAAAGGAAGTAGTAGTTGATATTGAAGAGGGTCATAATAGCTTATTGTGTCAGGTACTAATTGTAGAGTTCCATCACTTGCTTGAACAATAATCTCACGGGATCCCAAGTTGGATGGATCTTCTCCTCCAATTAAAACTGCAGCAACTTGTAATGCAATAGGAAGATTGTATTGATGACCTCTCGAGGAATCTTCTTTCAATATCAACCTACAGTTTTGCAGACCCGCTCGCATTGCTAGGCATCGAAAAAATGAACATAATGGTTATGATGATCTAGGATTTGCTTGATTCTTTCTACCATATTCCTTTTCATTTCTCGATTTTCTACTATACGATTCTCAACCTCATGTTCAGTGTCATAAACATACATTTAAAGATATCGTGGTCTATTACCTTCAATTGGTAACAAACTTTCTATTTTATGGTAGACGCCACCTTGAGCTTGAAAAGTAAAAACTCCATCATGACTGTTTGCAAAATTTGCATCTATATTTACTCCCATTGACGTGAAGGCAAACATATGATTGTATGTACATATGTTTTGCCTAAAATGCTTACCCTCGTTATTTTGTTCAGTGAAAAGCATACATAATTCAATTGGAGTAGCAATGCAAGCAACACTATTTTTCCGTTCATGCAACACATTTCTTTTTTTTTCTAATGCGAAGAGTTTAGCACCACAATATTGACAAATCTTGGGTTCTTTGAGCCCATGTATGCGCATTATATTATTGTCAATAAAATTTCGAGCACAGTTATGGCGGCTCCTTATAGTGGCACGGGGAGTAGCAATAGTGTTGTTAGTGCTCTGACGATGCTCTTGAAATCATGTTGGATGGAAAGAGTAAAGATAATATAAAGAGTATTAATTTGTGTAATTTTTTTTATTATTATTTTGAGTATAGGCTTGGAATCATACCTCCAAGATTGTCCATTCTATTTATTGGTATTGCAGCTTGTCTAGCCTATCTTCTATTATCGCTCAAACGTGGTCTTACATTTCTTCCTTCAGTATAATACTAAAAAATATTATGATTTCATATTCTATGATTTTAAAGAGGATAATTCAAAGAGACATACCTTCTTGGGTTTCTATTAAATTTGAGGAGGCTAATCTTGCTTGTCGCCTAATATCAGTCAAGTGTGCATTTTGCGCCATTTTCCACCTAAATAATCTAAAAAATTTAATTATGCCAATTTCAATTAGACCTCATTGTGTTTATTAAGTAACTGATTTAAAATGTACAACAAAGTTAAAAAAGAAGGTCAGATAATAAAAAAGTCTAATCTCTTTGTCATGGAACCCGTATAAAAAATTTAAGTAGTGTACAACAAATGAAAAAAAAAGTAAGATCTTTGTCCATGAACCATCCGTTAAAAAAATTAAGTAGTGTACAACAGAGTAAAAAAAATGATCTCTTTGTGATGGAATCATCCTTAAAGAAAATTAAGAAGTGTATAACAAAGAAAAAAAAAGTCAGATATATTCATGATGGAATCATCCGTCAAAAAAATTAAATAGTGTAAAACAAAGTAAAAAAATAAAAAGGTCTGATTTCTTCGTGATGGAATCATCAGTTAAAAAAATTAAGTAGTGTCTACTTAATTAAATAAAGTCTGATCTCTTCGTGATGGAATCATCCTGAAAAAAAATTTAGTAGTTTACAACAAAGTAAAAAAATAAAAAAAGATACAAATTGAGATTGAGTAGATACCCAGATTGAGTAAATACCTTACTCCCCACACAAATAATGTCCAATACGATGTAGTTGTAAAAAAAAAAGGAATAATATCCAATAGGATGTAGCTGTTAAAAAAAAAATCCAATACGTACGATGTAGCTGCTTTTTTAAGAAGTGAGAGAAAGAGAGATGGGTGAGGGAAGGATAGAGAGAGACGGGAGATTTTGAAAGAGAGATGGGGAGGGAAGAGAGAGGGTAGAAAGAGAGCTGGGGGAGAGCGATTGAGAGAGGGGGGAGGGGATCGGGGTGAGTTGCCAAGGATGGGACGGTTTTTAGGTTATTAGGTACACATTTATAATTTTACCTCTTAACTTCTTCTTTTGGAGGGTAAAAATGTCAAATTTATCCTTGTATAATTGAAAGATTTGTTATATTTTTAAGGGCATTGAGTGTAAAAAATCCTAAAAAAGCAATTGGCTTAATATATTACTATAGATATGAAATAAAAGAGAGACATAAAGAGTTATCATCCCAAAATGTCCCGTTAGATTGCAAGTTTGAATTAAATTTAATGTAATTTGTTCTTGTATTTTTTTCTTTTTGTTCAAGTCAGAGGTTTAAAGTGAGTATTCATTTAAAAACTTGAAAATTTTTAACTCGATTTACAATCTAGATAAGATTATTTTAAGTTTATAAGTTTGAATCATATACAATACCCTTTAAAAAAAATCTTATACAATACAAAATTAGATTCAAGCTAGTCGAACTCAAATTCTAGAAAAACAAACACCACTTTAATTAGTCTTAAATATCTTTTTATTTTACTTTTTGTGACATGTTTGTAATTGTTGGGAATCAATTATTCCAGTTAAAAACGCAGCGAAAAATTAAAGGTTTAAAAAACTTTAATCGATTCCTAATAGAACGTCCAACTGTTAATGGGATCTGAATAGAATAGGATAAAAATTATACCTTTGAAGCGTGAACTGTAGCCTTAAAACTTTGTTGTTTGCTAATGTTGATCCCACGAACAGATCTACAGGATCGGATTGTTGAACTTGCACCCCAATCGATGAGAAAATATCACAAAACTTAAACCCAAGACTTAAAACCCTGCTGGAGTATTTTTGGTATATCTTTTCGCTCGTTTATCCTTTTTGTCTAAATGATATATGTTATTGTAGGAAATCGAATTTCCTACAACTTTCCCAGAAATATTCGACCTTCAATTCCTTACCGAAGTGCCTCAAAAATCGACTTCTTCTTTCTGCGGGATATTATTGTGAATTTTGGAACTTAGGGTTTTCTTTTTCTCACCTTGAAGTAATTAGATCACACATAGATAGATAAAGGGGAGGGATGACATTTTTCTTATGGTTGGGGTAAAAATCAACACCCATCTCTATATCTATATATAGAGAGGTCCCCAATCTCTATCTTATGCTAAGTGTAATTAGGTCTAAGTGGGTCCCACACTTTTAGGCTTTTAAATATTTAAAATTCTAAACTTAGTGTCTCACACAAAATAGAATTTAAATATTTTAATTACAAATAACTCCACCAAATATTTGTAACTGAACCCTCTATAAAGTGTGGATATTTAAAAGGAACCCTTCCACTGTTATTACCGCAATTAAATCCCTCCACTATTTTCCGACGTTCGTAAACGTCCCTAGCTTTACTTGTCAGTACCTAGGGTGAATTTACATATTCTGACCCTGACCATCACCTATACAATAGTTCCTAATGATCTAATAAATCTCCCAAATAATTTAGGAGACTACTGGCCAGTCTCAATCATCAGAACCTACAAGGTGATTCAGATGAACGTCATTTCATGTGGACTCCTTATTGAACTAACTTATTCCTACTATGGAATAAATGACCATCCATCTTACTCAGAATATTGGATCACGTTTTCGTTTCTGACCTCACTGATTAGCAAAACAAAACGGCCACTACTCTAATGTAGGTTATATGTTAATCCTCAGAATTAAGGACCAATTACTATAACAGTAATTTTAATGATTATTATTGTTAACTGACAATAAACAATGATAATCATCCTTTGACCTGTTCAATGTAATTTAATTACATTAACACATTGGACTAGGAGTCAATACTCCTGTGATGGAGATACATCACATTATATAACATAATCGTCCTTTGTGTTATAGTCTTAGAATAGACTACGAACCAACATTGATGAATTAAACCTCTCCTTATATAAACATACTTCATACAATTAATTCATTTTGTTATATTATACTCACTATATATGCATGTTAAATAGAATTAATAAACCATTTATTAAACTCATAAATGTCGTAAACATTGTTTTTAGGGCATAACCCCAACAATCTCCCACTTGCACTACAAACAAAGGAAACTTTCCCTTAACCCCATTCCATAGATATGTGAATCAAAAGCCTTCTGGGGAAGTGCTTTGGTAAAGGGATCTGCTATGTTTTCTGCAGATGCTATCTTGATGACACTGATGTCACCCTTTGTAGCATAATGTCTAACGACATTGTATTTCCTCTTGATATGCTTGTTAGACTTGTGATTCTTTGTTTCTTTACAGTTCACTACAGTACCACTACCTAGAGTGAACACATATCCTGATGTAGATTTACTCTCATCAGCGTCTGCCTGAAAGTCTTGGTACTAGGTCATCTCCACCGTATACAAGCACATATCTTTTGGTTCTCCGTAGATACTTCAAAATGTGCTTAACTGCTATCTAATGTGGATTGCCTGGGTTGGACTGATACCTGCTAACCATTCCTACTACATAACAAATATCTGGTCTGGTACATAATATTGCGTACATGAGACTACCCACTGTCGAGGTATAAGGTACCTTCTCCATGACTTTCACTTCATCATGTGTCTTGGGACACTGATCTTTTGAAAGCCGAATTCCATGTCTGAAAGGTAAGAGGCCTTTCTTGGAATTATGCATGTAAAATCTTTCCAGTATTTTGTCTATGTAGGTTTCTTGGGATAACCCTATCAACCTAAACTTCCGATTTCTCAGAAGTTTGATGCCTAGGATGTAGTTGGCTTCTCCCAAGTCCTTCATGCTAAAATGATTAGATAACCAAATTTTGACAGAGGATAATGCTCCTACATCATTCCCAATGATTAGGATGTCATCAATACAGTACCAAAAATATTACTTGTTCCTGTCTTATCCTTTTGTAAACACAAGCTTCATTGGGATGTTAATCAAAACCAAAGGGACTTGATTGCCTGATCAAATCTGATGTTCCAGCTTCGAGATGCTTGCTTAAGTCCATATATGGATTTTTGCAACTTGCATACCATATGCTCTTGACCTTCCGCTACAAAACCATCTGGCTGGACCATATAAATGTCCTCCTCAAGATTGCCATTCAAGAAGGCAGTCTTGACATTCATTTGCCAAATCTCATAGTCATAATGAGCAGCAATAGATAAGAGTACCCTGATGGACTTAAGCATAGCTACTGGTGAAAAGGTTTCCTCGTAGTCTATACCCTCCTTTTGAGTATACCCTTTCGCTACCAGCCTTGCTTTAAAGGTTTCCACCTTTCCATCTGGTCCTCTCTTTTTCTTGAAAATCCACTTACACCCAATGGGTTTAATATTGAGTGGTGGATTTACAAGTTCCCAGACTTGATTGGAATACATAGATTCCATTTCATCTTTCATAGCTTCTTGCCAAAGTCTCGAATCTGTGTTACTAATGGCCTCTTCATAGTTTGAAGGATCCGTGTCTTGTTCCTCAGGAACAACTTGAAAAGCTTCTCCTAACATTACAAACTTTTTGTATTTGTCAGGAAATCTTCTAATCCTCCCACTACGACGAGGCTCTGGTGCAGGAACTGGTTCAACCGGAGGGTTCGGTTGAACTGGTTGTTCGGGTTGAGCTGGTTCTTGCTGATTAGGTAGTTCCTGGTCCATCGGTTCAGGTTGAACCGGCGGATCAGGCTGAACCGGAGGTTCCTGCTCTACCTGAACTTGTGCCTGATTAAATGCACCTTGTATTTCGGTATCTGTATTCCTGGATAATCTAGATGCTTCCACTGCGCCTCTATGAGATTGTTGAGTCACGGGAAGAGATATGGTTTGATCCATAAACACGGGCAGACTATACGTGCCCATACTCACAGGGAGTGAGTTAGGGGTATGTCTAACTCCCACTGTCGTTGTATCTTCCATCTCTTCAAGCACGACCTTACTTTGAGGCTTATGATTGGAAATGTGATCCTCTTCTAAAAAGATCGCATTCGCGCTTATGAACACCTTTTGTTCCCTGGGATTATAGAACAGATATGCTCTTGTTCCTTTTGGGTAGCCTATAAATATGCATACTTCCGATTTCGGTTCCATCTTGCTCGACTTTCCTTTAAGCACGTGTGCTGAACAACCCCAAATGTGGATATGTTGCAAACTAGGTTTGTGACCTGTCCACAACTCTTTGGGTGTCGTAGGAACTGCCTTGCTAGGTACTAAATTCAGTAAATATGCAGCCGTTTCCAAGGCATAACCCCAAAATGAAATGGGCAAGGAGGTATAACTCATCATGGACCTTACCATTTCTAGTAAAGTCCTATTTCTTCTTTCTGCAACACCATTTTGTTGTGGTGTGCCTGGTGCTGTGAGCTGGGAAACGATTCCATGCTCAACTAAGTATTTGCCAAACAGGTTTGAGAGATACTCGCCTCCTCGATCAGATCGAATAGCTTTCAATCTCTTACTCGTTTGGTTTTCGACCTCAGTCTTGAATTCTTTGAACTTTTTAAAATATTCAGACTTATGATGCATAAGGTAGATGTAGCCATATCTAGAGTAGTCATTGGTGAAGATGATGAAATACTCATAACCACCTCTAGCTTTAACATTTGTTGGTCCACATACGTCTGTATGCACCAATTGTAATATTTCTTTGGCTCTTATTCCTTTCCCAAAAAAGGATCTTTTGGTTATTTTTCCTTCCAGACAGGATTCACAGAGTGTCCATGGTTCAATGTCCAATGCACCCAGGGGTCCATTTTGAACCAACCTCTTGATTATGTTTAAGTTAATATACCCAAGTCTAAGATGCCATAAATATGTAGAATTTATTGAAGGTGCCTTCCTTTTGAGAGAAGGCGACTGAGTCATAACTTCCTTGTTATAAGCAGAAGGTATGATAGGAGAAATTAAATATAGACCATCAATCAATGTGCCCGAAGCTTTAATAAAACTACCTTTATTAATAAAAACCTTGGTGGAATCAAACTTCACTGTCAAACCATCTCTAGCGAGACAAGAAACTGAAATAAGGTTCCGCCGAATATCCGGCACATAAAGACAATCCTTTAAAACTAAAAGATTATTCTCTCTATCATAACTACTAGTAAGAAGACGAACGTATTCGATGGTGATCGCTGCAACTCTTGCCTCTGATCCCAAATTCAAGTAGATCTCTCCATCATCAAGCTGTCTTGTTATCTGGAACCCCTGCAACGAATTGCATAAATGATTAGTGGCTCCAGAATCAATGCACCAGGAACCCGATGCATTATTGGCAATGTTTGCCTCGACAACAAATGATTGAAATATACCTGAAGGTTTCTTCTTAGCTAGAAACTCTCTGCAATTGCGCTTCCAATGTCCTGTCTTACCACAGTGGAAATACTTTCCCTTTGGTTTTGACGTTCCTTTGTCCTTGTTAGCATCTTGAGTCTTAGCTGCATCTTTTGTTTTCTCCTTCTTGTTCTTCTTGAACTTTTTGCCTTTCGGCTTCAGTCCAGACGAACCTTCAGCCATATGAACATTTCCTGGCCTGCGTTCTCTCACAATCCCTTCCGCCACCGTCAATTGGTTCATCATCTCAGGTAGAGATGATGCCATCTTATTCATGTTGAAGTTCAACTTGAACTGAAAGAAGGAAGGTGGGAGAGATGCAAGAATAACATCCTCCTTGAACTCGTGGTCATGTTTGGATCCTAGGGTCTCGAGTTCGTAAAACAGACCCATCATGGTGAGCATGTGATCACGAACTTCAGTCCCTTCAGCCATTTGAGTGTTCATCAGCTTCCCAGTCGCTTCCTGTTTTGTAGGACGACTATGAACCGAAAATATTAGACGCAGTTATTCAATGATGTCCTTGGCCTTAAGGTGTTCTCAAACTGCTGTTGAAGCACATTGGATAAAGAAGCCATGATATAGCACTTAGCCATATCATTGGCCTTCATCCATTTTTGATATTCTTCCCTAACCGGCTCAAGAGCGTCAGGACCAGGTACTGCGAGACAATCCTCAAGTAAAACAAACTTATAGTCCTGAGTAGTAAGCACTATATCTAGACTTCTTTTCCAATCGACAAAATTAGGTCCGATCAATTGATTCTCTTTCAGAATAATGTATAACGGGCTGAAACTCGACATCTATTAACATGCAATTAAAACAAAATAAACTATAGTAAGATAATATGAATTTGGAAAAACTTTTGCTTATAGCAATCCCCTCTAATTACTATAAATATCGGATAACTGATTGCGTATGCAGACATCAATCCTATGGGATATCTGTATGCATACCAAAATAGTTGAAATCCCATTTCATCAAAAGAACTTATCCTGACATCTCATGTCAAGGTTATTTTGATATCCAATTTTGTTCTGACCCCTAAATTAATGATAAATCCTCGTTCCTATGGGAAACGTTCTTTATTCATCATTTAGTTAAGTGTGGTCCACCATCTCAGTTCAGAATGCTAGAAGATATAGAAACAGTCTCCTATGGGAGATCTCTTTCTACACTCTAGTCCGAATACCGTGCTCATTAAAGCAATCCAAGCCAATAAGCTGCTAGGTTGTACTATTCCTAAGGGCATTAGACCCCTAGCCTTATTCTTGGACCGATGGTGGAGGGTCGCGGGATTGTGTTTCCATGAACATAATCCCTCTCCCACTTAATTAGTTAGAGTGAGGGATATTTTTGAAACATTGTATCTCACTAAACTTACATCACATGCATTTAGTTAATAATACATATAATTAATTAATTAATTAATATATAATGAACTTACAATTTCCAGAAACACTTTCTCAAAGGTTTCTAAGAGTAAGTAGGTACTTTAGAATCACATTGCATTGAGTACTATGTTACAAATCACTGAAAAATACCTAAAAATAACATTTTTATATTTTCAGTATCTCCTAAAAACTCCCAAAAACATGTATCTAGGTCCTGGTGGGACCCACATGCACTGAACCAAGCTAAACGAAAGACAACCGGCTTAAAAACCCAAGAAAAGGGCCTGAACCAGGTCCGGTTCAGCACCTGGTTCAGTCCGGTTCAGACAGAATCAGGTCTGAACCAACCAATCAGACCAGCTGACTTGGTCTGACCCGAGTCAGACCGATCCAGCTCGTCTGACTCGGCTGAGTCAGACCTGGTCGGGTCAATGGGTCGGGTCAGTGGGTTGGGTCATGGGTCGGGTTGCAGGTTAGGGTTGGCGGGTTGGCGGTCCAGGGTGAACGGGTTGTGGGTTGGGTCAGGCGGGCTGACCAACCCGTCACTCTCAACCCTACTGCCATTAAGGCTTGGGCTTGTTATGGCTTAAGCCCATCTGTCCAAACCAGGCTTAGGGCATAACCAGCCCATTCATCTTCTTATTAGTTTTCTTTAGTTTTACTGAACTGGGCTTTAGAAGAGCAAGCCCATCAGTTAAAACCAAAACCTAAAATTAAACTAACCCATTAACCCGAACCTAAAGCCCAACCGTACATAACCCTAATTTCCAAAAACATACAAATAGGTTTTTAGAAAACTTCTCAAACCGATTTTTTTTTATTAAAACCAAATAAAATATTTTAGGAATAAAAGTTTCTAAAAACCAATTTTAGAAACTAAGTTTTATACCAAAATAAAAACTCTTTTTATTTTTGGAAAATTAACCTTTTGTTTTTGGAAACTAACCCTTTTCCTTCCCTTTTCATTTTGTGACACAAACTAGTACCCATCAAGAACCAAAAAATTCAATGTAATTAAATCCTAAAACCAATTGAATTATATACAATAATTAATCAACCACAATTCTAACAATTAAAATTATGGATCAAAAAAAATTAAATTAATATGTTCCCAATCAGTTTGAGACCAATTGGGATCATACTAATTTAGAGCCTTTTTGGGTTTTAATTATTTAATCTCATTAAATAAAATAACTAGGGTTTCTAAAACCCAAAATCACCCAAAAATTTGAGCCGCCTGCCTCCTCTTCATGTTCTTCAATTTTTCTCCATCTTAATCTCCATCAAAAATAAGAAAACCTAAAAGAACTAATTTACATCCATCCTATACCTTTTGTGCAATGGTGTACATCAAATCTAATTTAAAAGAATAAAATAAATAGGCCAGGGAAACCAAGAACTTCGTTTCTTGCCCTTTACAAGCCTCCATATCCTATACATTAAACTAAAACATTCATCCACACACATAAAATCATAACCAATATTGAAAGAATTTAATCTAGGTCAATTGATCCATGATTTGCACAAAATATAATAGACCCATTAACTAGATTGGACGTGGCTCTGATACCACTGTTGGGAATGGATTATTCCAGTTAAAAACGCAGCGGAAAATTAAAGGTTTAAAAAACTTTAATCGATTCCTAATAGAACGTCCAGCTGTTAATGGGATCTGAATAGAATAGGATGAAAATCATATCTTTGAAGCGTGAACTGTAGCCTCAAAACTTTGTTTTTTGCTAATGTTGATCCCATGAACAGATCTACTGGATCGGATCGTTGAACTTGCACCCCAATCGATGAGAAAATAGCACAAAACTTAAACCCAAGACTAAAAACCCTGCTGGAGTATTTTTGGTATATCTTTTTGCTCCTTTATCCTTTTCGTCTGTATGATATATGCTTTTTGTAGGAAATCGAATTTCCTACAAATTTCCCAGAAATAGCCGACCTTCAATTCCTCAACAAAGTACCTCAAAAATCGACTTCTTCTTTCTGCGGGATATTGTTGCGAATTTTAGAACTTAGGGTTTTCTTTTTCTCACCTTGAAGAAATTAGATCACACACAGATAGATGAAGGGGAGAGGATGACGTTTTTTCTTATGGTTGGGGTAAAAATCAACGCCCCTCTCTATATCTATATATAGAGAGGTCCCCAATCTCTATCTTATGCTAAGTCTAATTAGGTCTAAGTGGGTCCCACACTTTTAGGCTTTTAAATATTTAAAATTCTAAACTTAGTGTCTCACACAAAATAGAATTTAAATATTTTAATTACAAATAACTCCACCAAATATTTGTAACTGAACCCTCCATAAAGTGTGGATATTTAGAAAGGAACCCTTCCACTGTTATTACCGCAATTAAGTCCCTCCACTATTTTCCGACGTTCGTAAACGTCCCTGGCTTTACTTGTCAGTGCCTAGGGTGAATTTACATATTCTAACCCTGACCATCACCCATGCAATAGTTCCTAATGATCTAATAAATCTCCCAAACAATTTAGGAGACTACTGGCCAGTCTAGATCATCAGAACCTACAAGGTGATTCAGGTGAACGTCATTTCATGTGGACTCCGTATTGAACTAACTTATTCCTACTATGGAATAAATGACCATCCATCTTACTCAGAATATTGGATCACATTTTCGTTTCTGACCTCACTGATTAGCAAAACAAAACGGTCACTACTCTCATGTAGGTTATATGTTAATTCTCAGAATTAAGGACCAATTACTATAACAGTAATTTTGATGATCATTATTGTTAACTGACAACAAACAATGATAATCATCCTTTGACCCGTTCAATGTAATTTAATTACATTAACACATTGGACTAGGAGTCAACACTCCTGTGATGGAGATACATCACATTATATAACATAATCATCCTTTGTGTTATAGTCTTAGAATAGACTACGAACCAACATTGATGAATTAAACCTCTCCTTGTATGAACATACTTCATATAATTAATTCATTTTGTTATATTATACTCACTATATATGCATGTTAAACAGAATTAATAAACCATTTATTAAACTCATAAATGTCGTAAACATTGTTTTTAGGGCATAACTCCAACAATCTCCCACTTGCACTACAAACAAAGGAAACTTTCCTGCTGGTTTATTTGGAAAACTAGGTGTAAAGTAATTTTTGAGAACCATATTGCTAATCCTCTACATACTTTCAACTCAAATCACTAGATATATCTAGACTTATACTATTAATCCAATAAATATTATAATATACTCTGATCAGTCCATGATATTTCCTTGCATTCATTGGGTCCATCCTCCTATTGATCATTTTAAGTTTAACTTTGATGCTTCTTTTATCTCTGAATTTGAAAACATTGGTAGTGAAATTATGCTACGTGACAGCTATGGTATGTGTAGGGGGTTAGAGTGATTCCATCAAAGGCTTATTCAGCTGAAGAGGTGGAAGGATTAGCAGCTCTGTCAGCGGTTAAATGGGTTCGTGAATTAGGTTATTCAGCTATCATTTTTTAAGGAGATGCTCAACTTATTATTTAATCCCATAACTCTAGTTATTGTAATATTGGTTGACGCACCAGGGCATATATCACCAATGCGATCAACCTAACCTCTTCCTTTATTTCCTGTACTTCTTTTGCTTGTCCAAGATCAGCTAATTCGGTTGTTGATGCTTTAGCATCCAAGGCTAAAGCACTATCAACTGAACTTACAACTACAGATCCCCGGCTCTATGTTTATAACTTACTTTCTAAAGACTCTAGATGTGTAATGACGGCTTCTGCCGACCCTATATAAATATATATATGTGTTTATCTATCAAAAAAAAAAAGATGTGCCATAAGTTGTAAGAAATGGAAGTTCTAATTTTCTTTTTTTGTTTGGTAAGTTCATTATCAGTAGAAATTTGATCAACAATAAGTTTTGAATTTTTTTATCCCTTATTTTGTCTTCTTTTTTTATCAATTAAAAGGTTTTTCTTTAAGTGTTATTAAATGGACTTTTCCCTATCTAAATTATTACTCATTTTTATTAGGGGGTGGTGTGGGGGCAAACTAACCTAACACCCACTTTCTCTCTTTACCCTACTAAAATTAAACAAAACACCCCACCCCTACCAACATCATTATTATCTCCCTCTTCACCATCCTCCACCGCCGGCTACTTCTTCTTCTTCTTTCTCCACTGCCGGCCACTACTGCCACCGCCACCAGCCACCTGAAAAGGGGGTAAAAATATTTTTTCAAATCTGACAAAATTTTAGATAAGTAAAGGTGAAAGAGAGAGATGGAAAAAGAAAGGCGAGAAAGAGGGAGGAAAGAGAAAAAGAGGGGGGACATAGACCATGAACAATGTGAAGAAGAAGAAAGAAGAAGTGGCCGGAGGTGTGGGGGTAACGAAGATGGAGTGGGGGATGGTGGGTTTATTTTTTATTGGGGTGTATTTTTAGGGTTGGGTCAAAAAATATCAACCCATTTTTAGATGACCATCCCCTAAGTAAAACTAAATCCATCCTCCAACTAACTTAAACAATCTAGTCCACCCCCATTTTGTCCATCCTCCAACATTTTGAGGAACTCCTTTAACAACACCCTTTTCTTTTTGGTTCTTACATATGTAAAAAGTTTTGATATAAGAGAGTGAATTAAGTGGATGGGTGGGATTGTTAAGAGGCGTTGAACACTTTATAAAGAGAGATATAAGTAGATGGGTGAGATCTCTCAAAATATCTCCTTAAAAAAACACTAGAAAAAAAAAGAAAAAAGAAAATCTACACCATAAGGTTATAAATCACCCCAGTTTAGTTTCAGTTCACCTCATACACTAAATAGTGGTTGATCCAAAACTAGCCATTTTTTAGATTTTTAGGGGTTCGTCCCACTTGCATGTTCTAATTAGGGGTTAGTCTCTTTATTTTTCAGACTTTTGACATTACTCCCACTTTCGTTTACTAACCGTTACGTGGCATGTGTTTATGTAACATGTGTGGTATGTAGACCAAAATACTCCTCACTTGTTAAGCATATGAGTGACTCATGTTCTTTTTCTATTATTTACCCAAATTACCTATGTTTTGATCGAATGGCTAAGGTATGGCAGGTTCATCAAAGTGATCCAACGATCACAATTGATCCCCAAATTATGATCGTTTCCCAATAGTCATATCTTATTCCCCAAACCTTATATAACATGCACTACCCTCGTGCAAATCTATACAAAAGAATAATGAAATCAAACTAAAACAGTACAATGGTTGAAAAAGATTGAAGCTTCTTAGACTTTCCTCAAAGTTCTCTCTCTTATTCTCGCTACTTGTTTGACCTAGGATTAAAAGTGATAATAATGGGTGGTGGTGGAGAATCAAGCTTAAGTTCGAAGGTATATTGTAATACCCCTATCTATGTTTAGTTACTAATGTTGAGGGGCAGCCACTCTGGATGAGGGCACCCTGTAGAGTTTTATTAAGTTTAGGGTTAGGCTAATATAAGTAACCCTAACTTAACACTCTTT
>MVGT01003041.1:12568-71415 GCA_002174775.1 Macleaya cordata
AAAACAAAAGTCTTACGGTTTTTTAAAACTTTACTTTTTTAAACAAACTTTACCTTTTTTTTAAAAATAAACTTTACTTTATATAATATTTAAACTTTTACTTTACTTTATAATAATTTTTATTTTACTTTAATTTATCTTTATTATATATTATAACTTTAATTTAATTTATATAATAATTTTATTATATATATATATAAATTCTGATAACAACCGTAAGTTTTCTTATTTTTTATTTTCATTATTTTAAAATGAGTAGTTCCTTAAATTGGTTCTAAATTTGATCCAAATCTGATTTTCATCCTAGTTTCCATTCAAATTTTGGATTTTGGTCAAATTAGGATTGAATGTTTATTGATTTAGATCAAATTTGTTCCACTGTTTGTACGTATCTCGAGGAATACAAATTGGATGTGAACACTCACAGTACACTTCACATTCTGGGTACTTTGGCATTTGGGGGCAGAATTTGGTGTCCACAGTTTGCCCCTCTTTGCCAGAGGATCTTGCAACCGAATGGCGAAGCTGGGACACCAATATCTTACTCCTGGGCGCCAAAGAGGATGCAAGTCTTCTCCTACTCAGCTTTTGTCTGACACACTCTGTTGGTGTCAAACAAACGTATCTTTCTGAGCTTTCTTTAAGGGTACACCTATTGGGTACTTTCTGTTGGTACTCGGTAACCAAGATGTTCTCCAATTCCCTAGATACAATCCATTAGCATCTAGGAATCATCAACTAAGTACGCTCCGTTGGTACTTAATGATTCACAGGGTCCCCAATTTTCTCTTTAGACACGCTCTGATGGCATCTAAAGAGTGGTCAGCGAAATGGACACACTTCATTGGTGTCCAATTGCTAGGTGTTTTGAAAACATTTTTTTTACATTTTTTTTATTTTTCTTTTGAATTGTTTTTTTTTTACCTTTGCTCTCGGGTACCACTCATTTTTGACTTCTTCAATCTCTATTCAGCTTCCTTTGGCGACTTGATCTACTTTCTTTGATGACAGGTAGAGTGTTCGTGCTTTAAAGGTTCCCCCTACCTGACTGGCTTCTTTGCTAGCACTTCTTTAGTCGATCGTAAGTTTTTATATCTCTGAACAAATTATCTTCGCTTCTTCTGTACCTGTCTTCAATTCCTGCACATGTGAAGACTAGTTCATTTATGTTATTGAATTTCACTTGTCTTTTGAGAATTTTGTCTCAGATGCCTAACTATAACCATGCATAGCATAATTTTAGTATCCTAGGTTTGTCCTTATAGACTCCTCGCGAGACAAGGTTTTCGAAAACAAAATAGTTTTTTTTTTAACATTTTTATGGTTTTGAAATTCAATTGGAGAAAACGAAATAGAAAAACTTTTTTGTTTTTATAAAACAACAATAGTGCTTAACTAATTTATCTGCCGACGATGAAAAACTTGGATAACTAGATTTACGAGAGTAGGCCGTAGTCTTCTTAGGTTGAATCTCCGTGTTCTACCCGTTTCTTGACAAACTTCAATTCATCTAATTGAATCATTTCTAGCTCGTCCAGAGATTAAGAAATATTTTGACCTTGCCACTTGTGAGCGTATGCTTATCCTTTCACTTGTAGGCAGTTTGCAGTCCATTTCTTCTTTGGGAGGTAGTACTTGGAAACTCATAAATATCGATCAAATTTTCCCAAGTCTTGATTTTTCTTACTATGTTTTTTTTTTAGATGAACTGCCTTCCATTCTACTAAGGCTCATGTTGCTCACAGAACTCCTACGGGTCTTCTAGGTTGTAATGTGGCTTAGGATAAGGTAGAAAGAAATGATAAAAGGCTCAAATTTGAATATTTGGATTTTTTTTATTTTTACCCTCTTCTTTATGTACTTGGGGATTCTAACACTTTTATTGTTCCAATTTTTTCTTTTTCTTTTTCATTTTTTTTTGTTTTTTTCCCTAGTTTGGGGTGAAATTTATTTACACACTAAAGGGTGTATATATATATATTTGGATTTTTCTTTGGAGAGGGTGGTCATTTTTTTATGTAAAAAAGGAGGTCAGGCTCGAAAGTGTTTTCTAGTGGATATAAGCTTTATAGGGTCATTTCTGGAATTTTGAATTCGGCCAAGAATTGCCCCTAGTTTTGAGTCACTGTCGGCTTCACTTGCCCAACTTTAGGAGTTAGGCAGTTCTCTCAAGCGTAGTATCTCTTGAGTTGCTCAATATTTGTGGGTCTCTGATGCTCAACCCCGTCGAGATTTATAAGTTGGGCTCCCATACCTGAAAAGATCTTTTTGATGATATACGGCCCTCCCAGTTCGGTTTAAATTTGCCCATCGGGTCGGTGTGTAGGACTGGCCTGATCTCCTTAAGTACCAGATCTCCTTTTCATTTTTGAGCGGCGGCATTTCGATGATTGCTTTCACCTTTTATGGGTCCACCTCGATGCCTCTGTGACTAACAATGAACCCTAGCAACTTCCCAGACTTTACACCAAATATACACTTATTTGGATTAAGTCGTAGCTTGAACTTTTGAAGACGCTTGAAGAGCTTTGTTAGATTTCAAATGTGATCTTCTCTTCTTTCAGACTTTGCAATTAAGTCATCTACATACACTTAGATCTCTTTGTGCATCATATCATGGAAGATAGTAGTCATAGCCCTTTGGTAGGTAGCTCCTACATTTTTTAGTCCAAAAGGCATTACCTGGTAGCAATAGACTCCCCATGGTGTGATGAAGGAGGTTTTTGCCATGTCTTCTTTTGCTATCTTGATCTAGTAATACCCTGAGAACCCGTCCATGAATGATAATAGGCTATGGCCGGCAGCATTATCAACCAATATGTCGATGTGTGGCAGTAGAAAATCATCCTTAGGGCTTGCTTTGTTGAGATTCCTGTAATCGATACACATTCGGACCTTCCCATCTTTCTTGGGCATTGGGACGATGTTGGCCAACCAATCTGTATAGTCGACTTGGACCAAGAACTTTGCGTCCAACTGTTTTACGATTTCTTCTTTGATTTTGACAGTCCATTCTGGTCTTAGTCTTCTGAGTTTTTGCTTTACTGGCCTTGCATGTAGATAAGTGGGTAACCGATGTACCACCATGTCAGTATCTAGCCCTGGGATATCTTCATAGGTCCATACAAAATTTTCCTTATACTCTCTCAACAACTCGATCATAGCCTTTCTTTCTTCTGAGGATAAAGTAGTGCCGATTTTTACCATTTGAGGTTGGGCGTCAGAGCCTAGGTTTACCAATTCGACTTCTTCCTCGACAGACTGAAGCCTATCCTCGTGTTGGTCTAGCAATTGTTGGATCTCGTTTGGAATTTCTTCTTTTGCAAGATCCTCCAGTTCCTCTCCGGATTCCTCATCATCAGCATTTTCAGGGTCGACTCCTAAAGCCATTTCTTCAAAAATATTTTCATTCATTTTTACAAAACCTTTTGAACTTTTTGGTTTTTTCATATTTTTGTGGTTTTTCAAAATATTTGATTTTTTTGGATTTTTTGAAAATAAAGTACTTCTAAAGATACTACACAATGCACTGGAGCCCACGAATCTCCCTCCTCAGACGAGGGTGCCCTGTCTTCCAACTCTCTTAGGACGTTTTTTTTTAGATGCTAGAAGACGCTTCCCCAGCTTTTGAACCTACATCATGGTTAGCCTTTACAGGAATATCATAAATTGAACGTACAAGAAGGTGAGGTTTAAAGGTAGATTTCTCATGAATCATGCAAACTTGTTACGTACCTGCGAGGCTTTTCTCCTCTACCCGTGCATCTTTATGTACTTGTCCTGTATTTTTATTTCTGTGCGTAAGCGCCAAACGGTAAGCTTTGGCAGTCATGCGCTTCTTTTCCCTGGATTTCTTCACGAACCTCTTCTTTTGGTTCAACTTTACTGGTTCTGACACTGAAAGGTTTGACTCAGTGTTTCCAAGCGAGGACCGAACCAGTAGGTGAGGGTTAGAAACTGACACCGCATGAACCACGCAAATGTAGACTTCTTCTTCCAGTCGTTTTTTGACCCCTACCTGAATTTTCTGCCTTGGGACTTCTACTGAACCAACACTTTGGAATAAGTGACTTACTCCCTCGAGTAAGGTTTCATCTGCCGGTTCATCATCGTGTGTTGGGGCCGCTTCATCTTTCTTTGTGAGTACAGCTTTCTAAAATCTGGTTGGACCTACGTTCGATTCACCTTTGCGGATAAACCACTCATCATATTTTGGTTGCTTTGTCCAGTCAATCCCCTGTGAGACATATTGGTCCCCCTTGTTCTTGATTTGTGCTCGCCTGCTCTTTTCAGTGTTGAACTTTGTTATTTCTTCTTCCGTTGGCTGGTACCCCAACCCGAAGGTTCCAATCTGCTCTTCTTTCTTGATGCTCAGAGGTTTTGTCCTTCCACGAAGATTTCTTCCTAGTCCCATTCTTGGGAAAAAGTTTTGAGACCTCATGACATATGTTATTCTTCTATTTCCATGATTAAACCTGTTTGATATTTTCTCCCGCCTTGGTGGCCTCCTCACAAATAAGTTGACCTCTTCTTCTGTAAAGTTGCACAATTGTTTCTCAGGCTCGATCATTGGGACAATATTCTTGCCCTTTCGATTTGCAATTTCTTCGGCCTCGTCATTGTCCCTGAAGATGACTACCATCCGATCCTTGAAAGAAAACTTGACCTTTTGATGGAGAGTGGAAGCTAGTTGGTGGTTCCATCTAATCGTGATGTTTAACGCTCGGTTGTGCCTTGCCCCTTCACTTGGCAAATCTTCATCTGAGAATGATATTGTTGGAATGCTATGGATATAAGTTACTGTCGCCACTAAGTCATTTGGGGTAATCACCGTCGGCACCTGGATAGAGTTTAGAGCTTCGAGCACTGCATCTCTATGCTTTGTGGCTTTTGTCCTCCTCCACTGTTCGACGACCAACTCATCATTCTCTTTCTGCTCTGTTGTTCTTTATTGAGGGATCGAAAATAGAGGTCCTCAAACTGTGGCAGCTGGATT
Source organism: Macleaya cordata (assembly GCA_002174775.1). Classification (NCBI taxonomy): domain Eukaryota; kingdom Viridiplantae; phylum Streptophyta; class Magnoliopsida; order Ranunculales; family Papaveraceae; genus Macleaya; species Macleaya cordata. Next base: position 17,565 of record MVGT01003041.1, read on the forward strand.
TTCTGTCCTCAGATGTATCGGTTTGAATGTCTTTCCTGCTCGTGTCCGATGCTGTACCTTTTGACATTCTTCTTCCTTCAGTGGATCCTCCCATAGGTGATTTTGAGATTTTGGGAGCTTGATCAGATCGTCCATAGTAAGAGGAACTCTTCTTACCATAGTGAACAAAGGTTCTGCCTTCTCTATCTCTGCATTTATGATATTGCTTTCTTGTTTTTATTCTAATGATTTTGCCATTTCCCTAGTTAGGATAGGCCACTGCTCTTCTAACTTTTTCTTTGTCATGGCTGCTAATTCATCGAAGGATATTGTTGTATGATTGGATTCTCTAGTCTGATTGGTGTTGCACTTCTTTGGCAAGAAATCTTGAACTGTCATGACTCTATTCGTCTCAACCTTTCGTACTTGACTGATCGGATTCTTTGGCCCTTCAGTTTCGATATAATTTACTGTCTGCTGACCCTTAGGCTGATGTACCGGAAGATGATTTGTATTAATGTTCGGCTTGGCTAGTAGCTGAACTCTTTTCATGGTGATTGCCCCTTGTTCCAGCAAGTCTTGGATAACGTGACGTAAAGCTGGGCAATTATCAGTTGGGTGGTCGGGTGTCTGATGATATTGACAATGCTCATTGGGATTGTGCCAGTACGGAGGTGGGTTTGATACCGGCCTTGCTTTCAATGGGGTCACCAATCCTGTTTCTCGTAACCCTGGCAGAAGTATACTCATGGAGTGAGTTAACTTTGAGAATTCCCTAAGCTCACGCCTTTTGAACCCTCGATTTTGCTGATTAGACTGAGTCGGCTGATTTCCCTGCTGGTTCCAATAAACTGGCTGATTCCCCTGCTGGGCAACCTGAAATGGTCTTTGTTTTTGTGTAGCCTGTGTCACGTTCTGCCCCTTGTGAAAAACGACATAATTGACGTGTTCTTTACCATTCTTCTTTCCCTTTGATTCTGGTGATCCTGCCATTGCTAGCATATACCTATTTGTTATGGAGTCTTCCACATTGGTTGCAGCTTGAATAAATTTTTCGAGCCCCTTTGGCGTAACAACAGCCAAAGCAGCTTGGAAATCAGGACCCAGACTTTTACTCAACAGCTCGATTTGTTCTTCCTCTAAAGGTCTCTCTATCATGCTTCTCACCTTCAGTCTCTATTTTACTACAAAGTCGGTGAAAGATTCATTAGACCGTTGTCGCATGGCTTCAAGCTGTCTTCGTGTAACCCTTCCATCTGTTCCATAAGTAAAATGTTTTATAAAGGCATCTGCCAGTTTAGTCCAAGTGGGGTATTTAGTTTTGTCCAACGCAATGGACCATTCTAGTGCATTTCCGGTCAAACTTCTTCGAAATAGGTAAGATAACATGTTATCACTCATGCCCAATGGTTTGATACAGTCCATGTACATTATGGCGTGTGCCTTGGGTGAGCCTGATCCATCATATTGCTTCATCTCAGGATACTTGAAATCATGTGGCAGTTGTTCTTCTGGACATTGGTACCAAGAGTTGATGTCATAAGTGGAACCTCCTTCTAGGCGGTTCAATCTTTCTTGTACCTCCACCATCTCTTGATATGAAATGGTCTTCCCTTTGTTCTTTGCATGCCACTCATCACATAACTCATTTTTGTCATCGGATAAACACTGCAGTGAAGGTGCCTTCTTAGGTGCGACGAGGTCCGAAAGCTTCTGTGTGACATGACTATGAATCAGATGAGTCTTTATTGGTTCCTGGTAGTGGGTAAGTGTCGTTTCCTTTGCCCTTGCATCTATGACCGAGGTTTGTGTTTTTCAGGTGTTGATGTACCGCCTGAAGCCAATTTTTCTCCACAGGTGTTGATGTACCGACTGAAGCCAATTTTTCAGACACGATCATTTCAATAGCTGGTCCTAAATCTTCCTTTATAATTTTCTCAAAACAGGCTCGGATGCTTCTCTCCATGTCTATCATCTCACCATCATCTTCCCGTTTTCCCATTTTCATTATATTACTTGCACTGTTCGATATATCTGTTGTTATACTTGCTAACCGCTCAACCTGCTCCAACCTCTTGGACGGTCTGTGCGAAGCTTTTTTAACGTATTTTTCTGTGATTTCAGCTTGATCACCTAATACCTTCAACCTTCATAAGACCACATTAGAACCACAAGAAATCCCTACGTGAATCATGCCTCGGGGATTTGTGAGATATGAATGCAATTTTTTTGAGTTATCCCTAGAGATACAATTTGAAAACAAGGAATGGGTGTGTACAGTGTATATGTGCATACCCAAGAAGTGTATAATCATAAGATTCCATAAAAATACACTTAAACATTTATCGAGTCAGATTCACAATTCCCCAGCGGAGTCGCCAGTTGTAGGATCCGCAAGAAAAACTTTTGCCTTTGACCGCGAGCGACCGAAGAAAAAATGGTTTCTCGTATTCCTAATTGGGGGAAATAATTGTATAATATGCTTATGGAGTCGCCACCTGATTAATCTGTGAATCAGGCCCCAATTTTAGAAAATCGTTTTGCTTTGATAGAAAACTTAACGATCTTCCAACTAGTCTGGTCTGCATAGAGAGATTCTTAGTAAGGGAATCCTAGTACGGGTCGGGAAGGTGTTAGGCACCCGACAACCGTTCGATTATAAAATCGGCCTCTATTTCATAACTAAAGGTATTTGGATGGAATCTTGTGATCAAAATTAATTAAATTACACTAGCAATGATTATGTACAGGAAAAAGTAAGTTTGGCCCCCTTCTACTCCTATGTTTCATGCAACTGAGGTTTTGGGACGAAAAGTAAATATATACTGTGCCACATGCAAATCCATTATGTATGTGACCAAGAAAATTGACACGTGAACTCCGTTGTCATGTTCAAAAGCTCATGAGGTGTGCTCCATTGACACCCTATGAATAAATAAAATCTTAGGTGAACTCTGTTGCCACCTAAGATTGATACGTGTAAATGGACCTCATTGCCATTTACGACCGTATAAAGACCGTGGAATCCATTACCACAGACTTTGAGAAAATACACGTAGACTTCCTTGAACGTGCAGAATAATCATGGATTTGAGTGTGAACTTCATTGTTACACACGTGCCGAAATTTACACGTGAACCCTATTTGTCACGTGTCGGCATCCATATTGTACAAGTCTTTCTTTGACTTGTACTTCGTAAAGTGATACGTATAAATCTATTATACACGTAACATATATCATTTCCAATTTTAAAAATAGATGACACGTGCAAATCCTTTATGCACGTGACCCAAATGGGTTTTCATGGTGAGACATACAAATCCGTTATCTACGTAACATCATGATGCTTCTTCTTTCCAAAACATGTGTGATATGCTTTAGGGAAGATCTAGAAATTCTAATCTGTTAAGAATTTCTAATCCCTAGCATTAAGTATAATTCTTATGTGACATGCTTTAGGGAAGATCTAGAAATCCTAACTTTTTAAGAGTTTCTAATCCTTAGCATTATATGATCCAAATTCTAATGTAAATGCCTTGATTAATAGAAAATTTTGTTCTGTTTTTCTTTGTTTGAGAAAAATTAATTATTGCAAAATTGGGATCATTTTAAGAAGATACCCAACTAATCAAGGAAGCATGACCATTAACATATGTGGCGGCACAAGCACGAATGCCCTTTTAAAAGCCGATCTTTGATGGTCTTCCTTGATCATGGCATATTCCTAACTTAACCCCGAAATTAATACACAACCTTAGTTTCTAATGCAATCCTATACTAGAAACAAGCAAATCCTAACCTTGGATCCATCTAATTATAGGAAAGATTAACCTATTTTTGTTTGTTGGGTGTAAGGTTTGCAAAACCAAAGGGAATGGAGTGGGCCAAGACAAAGGTATGTTCATTTAGGGGCCCAAAAGATGAAGTGGATAGAGGAACTCATGAGGAGATGAGTTTATAACCCACAAAATGAGCCTAAAACTTAACTAAGTGTATAATGGGCTTAAGAAACTTAAAAAATAATGGGCCCGTAAGCCCAATAGATGGGTTAATTAGCCTAACACTTAATTAAGTGTATAATGGGCTCAAGAAACTCAAAATGGGATGGGCCCGTAAGCCCAATGAATGGGTTAATTAGCCTAACACTTAATTAAGTGCATAATGGGCTGAAGAAACTCAAAATGGAATGGGCCCGTAAGCCCAATGGATGGGTTAATTAGCCTAACACTTAATTAAGTGTATAATGGGCTTAAGAAACTCAAAATGGAATGGGCCCGTAAGCCCAATGGATGGGTTAATAAGTGAGAGTCTAAATGTCCTACGGTTAATGGATTTAACCGTATGTCAATGTGACTATAGTTAAGGATCACACTATCACCTAATTAAAAATTACTAAGGTGATAAGAGTAAAACAAAAATGTCTAACTAGAGTATTGACTTATTCGATTCTTAATATGCGGAATTAAGAACAAGAATCGAATATTTCAATCTCACAACAAGAATAGAAATATGCACAATAGATTTTGTTAACGAGGAAAACCCAAATTGGGAAAAACCCTGGGACCTAGTCCAGCAAAAATCCACGAAGAGTTATTGAAAACTTACAACCCGATTTACCACTCGATGGACACGAATTACGACTCCCTCTACGCTCCAACAGCTACGGTGTACAGTTCTTCCACAAAATCGAACTCCACGAATTTGCCTCTTAGTTGATTATCAATTGTCACGCATACAACTCGGAGTCCACCAAGCCAACGTGGGCGAGTTACGCATACAATCTGAATCCACGAACCCACGCCTCCCGCAAATTTGATGTGTCTTCAACTTGAACTCCACAAGTCCCACACCTTGAACCACTACTCGACTCCTCGAGTATATCACCACAAGCTTGATACTTCAAGCTCAACCACCGGAAAACCACCGGCAACAAAACTCAGGTTTTAAGTTAAAATGGGAAGGATTAAACCATATACAACAAGCTTAGAAGCTAAAGGATTAGAGTTGAAAACCCTCCAATAACTTGTTGATGAATCGGGTGAAGGGTTCATTTAAACATGAATGAATCAACTCCATTTATAATAGTGAATTCTAGACATAGATCTGAAATGTACTAAGTGTGATGAGTGCATCTTTGGATCTAGATCTAGAACACACCATTAGTAATGAGTGATGTTCTTAGATCTAATCTATGATACCCTCACCTACTAAAAGTTGTTTCCCACACACAATAATTCCCCTAAAACATGCTTAAGAGGGAATGTGCAAAAAAGTGAAAAAAAATCACTTTACAGCTCATAAAACAACTGAAATCGCACAGATCTGGGCGATGGTTTCGAAACTGACTTGTTGGTTTCGAAACCAAAAAAGGCCTGGAATGATTTTAGTAACTTTGGTTTCGAAACCAACATGTTTGGTTTCGAAACTAACAACCCAAAAACCATCTGACATCATTCTGCAACTCTAGTTTCGAAACCAATAAGTCAGTTTCGAAACCAAAAACCATCTGTTAGCATTTTTTAGCTTTGGTTTCGAAACCAAAATTCATCTGGCATCATTTTCAACTTTGGTTTCGAAACCAAGGTTGTTGGTTTCGAAACCAACTTTTAGCCATAGTACAAATGGTCACAGTTTTCTTCAAAAGCGTAGTTTTCTGACAGCATTCTTCCAAACACTATTTTTAAGGGGTTTATACATCTTTTTCCATTTTGTACTTTCTCATATGATCTAATATGAACTAACCACCTATGGTATTGAGTTTCTAAGTCACTTACCATCCTAAGATGAGTTCCGGTGGTGAGTTGAGCTTCTTGGAGTCTTTTCTTCGCAACGAGCCGAACGACTAACTGACTCTAACTCAAGTTACATTGACCTTCTTGAGTTTACCTTTGACAAGAAATTCGACAAATATGACATGAGTGAACTTATGGACCTAACAATCTCCCCCTTTGTCATTTTCGTGACAAAGCCATACATAAGAAAATAGTATAAAGAACCTTCCCCATTAAAACTCGTATTTTCTTACACATGACTCAATAGAACTTAAAACACGGATTGTATAAAACACCATGTTTCCTGCACATGCTCACAAAACAAGTCAAGGAATCTTATAAAATACTAAATACATACCTTGAAGAATGTTTAGAGCATTTAATGAAGGTAGAGATAATATCTCTCCCCCTTTGTCAAAGCTTCTCCCATCTTAAGATATCTTCCAATGGTGGTGAGTTGAGCTTTGCACAAGTCTTCTCTCCTTCACATTAAGTCTTCAATGATTAAAAATGTAGAGACAACTTGTTAACTCTTATTGACCATATTGAGTTCGATTTGGCACGTAAATTGACAAAATCCATGAGGGAACTTATGGACCTTACAATCTCCCCCTTTGTCAATTTCGTGACAAAACCCATTCCTAAGCTCAATGAAAGATAAAAGACAAAACTCCCCCAAAAAAATAGAGACATTAAACTCTATGGGATGTCTTTAACTTGTTTCCTGCACATGTCCACAAGACACATCAAGGTACCATGGAAGTCATGAATATAAATAATTTATAAGCTTACTCTCCCCCTTGATAAGTGCTACAAGAATATCTCCCCCTATGTGATATATCTCCTATCACATAGTACTCTCCTTGCAAAGTTAAGAACACACAAATTCTCTATGTGATATATCTCCTATCACATAGTACTCTCCTTGCAAAGTGAAGAACACACAATTCTCCCCCTTTTTGTCACAAATAGACAAAGGATAGAAGATAATAAAAATACATGGAGAAACAAAGAAAGATAATGTATAGAAACATAAATACAAGCCAACCAACCATAAATAAACATCTAACTAGCTTTCAACTAAGTAGATAATTAGATAGACAATAAAAGTATAGTGGAAGGCAAGTAAAAATAATTCAGACATCACAAAAATTATCAAAGCTAGCTACAAGGTGTATCAGAGCTAAGATAAGAAATTAAACCAAAGTGTGTGAACCTGTCCTGGTTTCGAAAACCAATGGAAAAAATGCATATTTTTGGATTTTTCAAATATTAGCATAATGCAAATAATGAGCATGCAGGTATAAGTATATACAATTAAACAAAACATGCAAGCTCCCCCTAAACCAGATCATGAGAAAGATTTGAATCTTTAAAACTAATCCGGTTCAATATGCATCAACACTCAACAAATCTATGCTATCAATGTATCCAAGTAGAAAAGTTTTGTTGTGTCCAAATTATGTTTTCAAGGCTATCAATAATATAATACACAATCACAATAAAAATTTCTTAATCATATAATTGCAAAAATTTATTCAAATATAGCCAAGCTAGTTCTCAATCATGAAAATCACAACACTCAATATCCTGATTATGGTGTTTGTGTGTGTTTGAGAGAACAATATCATTATGTGAGACCATCCTAAAAGGAAAATAAGATAAGGTTATCCATATTACCAATTTCTTCAAATCTGAACCTTACCCAGAATGAAAGAACCATCTCACTTTGTTACCTATTAATGACCTTCATGTTTGAGTTTGAATAAAACTTAAGGAACTCAAGAGCATGAGACATAGATCACTAGCTTATTCCCAATATTTTCCTTAAACTTGTAAGCGACTCTTATCCGAGAAGACACAACCAAGAAAGTACCGTATTGGAACCAAGTGGGTCACTATGAGGCCAAGATGAAGAAAAAAAAAGAACATCGAGTTCCCAATCTTTTTGCGAGATCTCACTTTTTTTAATGTTCAAACACCGAGTTCAACAATTTTTACGAGATCTCACTCTTTTGATGTTTCACCAAGCTCAAAATCTTTTACGAGAGCTTACTGTTTTGGTGATGTTTCATAACAAGATATAACCATATTTTTCAGTACTTCATCAAAACATAATATCCTAGTGAGAGATAGTCCAACCAGCTAGTTCAGTCCATCAATTAATCATGAGCTTTATTTCTAACCCATCCAATAGTTCAACTAGGATAAAATCACACTTACACAAGAGACTCTTATGTGCACAAGATTTATAAATCAGTCAAGAGAGTATGTGGATTTAGAGAAGAGATTCACAAGCTATATCAAAATAAAGTAAAGCAATTCAGATTTGTGAAATCTCTCATATGTTCAAGTATTCTATAAAAGATAGCCAACAACAACAAGAAGAACACTTAAAACACATCTGTATTAGAATGCAATTTTATGAAAGCAAACTAATCTTCAAAACTCACTCTTCAACCCAAAAATGATATGCAATGCAAAATAGGAGAAAAGTGAGAACATAAACCTACAGAAAAAAATTCTGCTTGATGTGGTTGACTATCAATAGTCACCACTTGTGTAATAGCTTGTTTCTCATCCAATAACAAAGGTTTATACACTTCATTCAGTATTGACAAAAAAACAAGATTATAAAATGTAAAGTATGATACTTAATAGATGGAATGTCATGTTTAAATGCAATAAGAACTTATCTATAAGTACATACTACAAACACTAGAATGCATAACAAACAACTAAAATGCAAACTAGTAGAACACTCACTCAACTACCCCAACAATATATGCAATCAAAACAAGGGGAGGAGTGAGACCATCACCAATCAAGTAATGGTACGACCACTACCACAAACCAATAAATACTTAGATGACTTATCGGTATTGTGTGTAGTAAGAGTTTCAAGACTTGTCAAACCACTTTTTCTTACCCATATGGCCTTGAGTTTCTTGAATATCTTCATTTGATTCAAGTCCACATGAGTAGGTTTGGTTGTCTCAGACACAGCCTTTTTAGCCTTGTTTTTCTTCTTTTTCTTTAAATAAGATTTTGATCCAAAGAAATACGTACCTTGCTTGTTGTTCTTAAGTTTTCCAATCTCCCCAGCCAATGCTTGAGCCTTATCACTCAAAGACTTGATTCTTTTTAAAAGATCTTGATTGACCTTATGAGACTTTTTGCAATGTTCTAAAAAGAATCTGCATTTGTTCTGCAAATGTCCCTTATAACCACAATAAGAACACACATTAGTAACATTAAAAACTTTAGGCTTGCCTTGAGGCTTACCAACATGATTTGGAGTGTTCTTTTGAGGTGGAACAACTTGAGCAGGAGAGTTCTTTTGAAATGAAGAGATCATTTGGGCTTGATGCCCTTTGGCTTTCCCAACCTTGGTTCCTTATATTGGATTGGAACTAGTAGAAGCTTCGTATCCCAAACCTCTCTTATTTCCTGCATAATTGGCTGCAATTAATATGTTAGAAAGTTTTTTAGAGCCAACATTAAATTTCTCAAGCATATTGTTAGACAAAGTTAAATCTCTTTTTAATGTAGCGAGTGCAGACTCAAGAGATTTAATCTTGTCAATAGCTTTTCCATGTTCTAGCTCAAGAATTTTTAACTTGTTAAGAAGCCCAACAACTTCTTCATCAAGTTTCAATTCATTGTGTGTGGCTTTCTCAACTTCAAGTGTTAAGCTATCTTTTTCAGTTGTAAGAAGTGACAACTTCTCTTTTTGGACTTTGTTTTCCTTGGATAGCTTCACACTCTTTTTTAATAATTCATCACACAATTCTTCTAGATCTACATCTTCATCACTCTCCTCATCATCACTTGAGGATTCATTGGATTCAGCTGGTATGTCATTAAAATGATCTTTTGGAGATAAAGATGCAGTCATGGCCTTTAAATCTTCATCACTTAAACAACTTGATTCAGAGAGAGAATCAGAATCATTAAGTGTGTCTTTCATTGCTTTCTTGGTTTTGGCAGAAAACTTGTTTGGACATTCATTGGCCATATGTCCAAAACCATGACATTTGAAGCATTGAGTTTTAGTCGACTTCCTTCTCACATATGGCTTGTCGAAATTCTTCATTTTGTCATTTTTCCCAAACTTAGAAGATGAACCAAACTTTGGTCTTTGGTATTTCTCCTTTTTATTTTTCAAGAACTTCTTGAATTTCTTTGTGAGATGAGTAACTTCGTCATCACTAGAAAGATCACTTTCTTCCTTTTCTGTAGTTTTGAAGGCTGCAAAAGCAATGTCTTTAGATTTTCTTGTTGAATAAAAACCAGCCTCAAAAGTTCTCAAATTCCCTGCAAGTTCTTCAGGGAGAATAGCATCAATATCTTTACTCTCCTCAATAGCCGTAACTTTGGCTTGAAATATTTTAGGAAGAGATCTCAAAACCTTACGAACTACTTTGGAGTTAGAAATAACTTCACCCAATGCAAAGGAGTTATTGACAATATCATTCAACTTGGCATAAAATTCATCAAAAGATTCATTGTCATCCATTTTGATGGTTTCAAATTGGGTGGTTAACATTTGAAGCTTTGCTATTTTTACAGTCCTAGTACCTTCATGGGTTACCATTAAAATGTCACATGCCTCCTTCGCTACTTCACAATTAGATATGCGACGAAATTCATCAGCCGTTACAGCAGCAAAGACGGCATTAAGAGCCTTGCTATTTCTAGTAGCAACCTCACTATCTACGGCATCCCATTGTTCTTCCGGTTTAGGAATTTCTCTAGAATTTTCTCCAGTACCTACCATTATAGTAGGAGGAAACCATGCAACCTCTACAGTTCTCCAAACCCTTTGGTCTAAGGACTTTAAGAAAGCTCTCATCCAAGCTTTCCAATAAGGATAGTTACTTCCATTGAATAATGGAGGTCTATTTACTACACTACCCTCTCTTTGTGATTCCATAAGTCATACACAAGGATCACACTTAGGTTGTTAAACTATAAAAGTGAACCAGCTCTGATACCAATTGAGAGTCTAAATGTCTTACGGTTAATGGATTTTACCGTATGTCAATGTGACTATGGTTAAGGATCACACTATCACCTAATTAAAAATTACTAAGGTCATAAGAGTAAAACAAAAATGTCTAACTAGAGTATTGACTTATTTGATTCTTAATATGTGGAATTAAGAATAAGAATCGAATATTTCAATCTCACAAGTATTGAAATATGCACAAGAGATTTTGTTAACGAGGAAAACCCAAATTGGGAAAAACCCCGGGACATAGTCCAGTAAAAATCCACTAAGAGTTATTGAAAACTTACAACCCGATTTACCACTCGATGGACACGAATTACGACTCCCTCTATGCTCCAACATCTAAGTGTACAATTCTTCCACAAATTCGACCTCCACGAATTTGCCTTTTATTTGATTATCAATTCTCATGCATACAACTTGGAGTCCACCAAGCCAACGTGAACGAGTTGCGCATACAATCCGAATCCACGAACCAACGCCTCCCGCAAAATTGATGCGTCTTCAACTTGAACTCTACAAGTCCCGCACCTTGAACCACTACTCGACTCCTCGAGTATATCACCATAAGCTTGATACTTCAAGCTCAATCACTAGAAATCCACCGGCAACAAAACTCGGGTTTTGAGTTAAAATGGGAAGGATTAAACCATGTACAACAAGCTTGGAAGCTAAAAGATTAGAGTTGAAAACTCTCCAAGAACTTGTTGATGAATAGGGTGAAGGGTTCATTTAAACATGAATGAATCAACTCCATTTATAATGGTGAATTCTAGATATAAATCTGAAATGCACTAAGTGTGATGAGTGCATCTCTAGATCTAGATCTAGAACACACCATTAGTAATGAGTGATGTTCTTAGATCTAATCTATGACACCCTCACCCACTAAAAGTTGTTTCCCACGCACAATAATTCCCCTAAAACATGCTTAAGAGGGAATGTGCAAAAAAGTGAAAAGGAATCACTTTACAGCTCACAAAACAGCTGAAATTGCATGATCTGGGCGATGGTTTCGAAACTAACTTGTTGGTTTCGAAACCAAAAAAGGCCTGGAATGATTTTAGTAACTTTGGTTTCGAAACCAATATGTTTGGTTTCGAAACTAACAACCCAAAAACCATCTGACATCATTCTGCAACTTTAGTTTCGAAACCAACAAGTCAATTTCGAAACCAAAAACCATCTGTTAGTATTTTTTAGGTTTCGAAACCAAAAATCATCTGGCATCATTTTTGACTTCGAAACCAAGGTTGTTGGTTTCGAAACCAACTTTTGGCCACAGTACAAATGGTCACAGTTTTCCTAAAAAGCGTAGTTTTTATAATAGCATTCTTTCAAACACTATTTTTAAGGGGTTTAGACATCTTTTTCCATTTCGTACTTTCTCATATGATCTAATATGAACTAAACACCTATGGTATTGAGTTTCTAAGTCACTTACCATCCTAACATGAGTTCCGGTGGTGAGCAAAGCTTCTTGGAGTCTTTTCTTCGCAACGAGCTGAACGACTCACTAACTCTAACTCAAGTTACATTGACCTTCTTGAGTTTACCTTTGACACGAAATTCGACAAATATGACATGAGTGAACTCATAGACCTAACAATCTCCCCCTTTGTCATTTTCGTGACAAAGCCATACATAAGAAAATAGTATAAAGAACCTTCCCCATTACAACTCGTATTTTCTTACACATGACTCAATAGAACTTAAAACACGGATTGTATAAAACAACCTGTTTCCTGCACATGCTCACAAAACAAGTCAAGAAATATTATAAAATATTAAATACATACCTTGAAGAATGTTTAGAGTATTTAATGAGAGTAGAGATAATATCTCTCCCACTTTGTCAAAGCTTCTCCCATCTTAATATATCTTTCAGTGGTGGTTAGTTGAGCTTTGCACAAGTCTTCTCTCCTTCACATTAAGTCTTCAATAATTTAAAAATGTAGAGACAACTTGTTAACTCTCATTGACCATATTGAGTTCGATTTGGCACGCAAATTGACAAAACCCATGAGGGAACTTATGGACCTTACATTAATTAAGTCTTATTTGGTGATTTATTTAATTTCTAAGGGTAAAAAGGTCAAGTGATAAATCTCTACACAAGTGAAACTCTAACCCAAGATTTGTATCATGGCACACCAAGATTTGTACACATAAGTACAATAAGTAATTTCCTGAATCAAAAGTAATTCAACCGTTGGTGCATATATCACCATCTTCATGCCATTTCATGGTGATGTTTACTATGCATCCATCATTCTTTTATTTTCAAATACACCCATCACTCATCATACATCATCATGATGATACATCCATCATTCTCATATTTTATATTAATAAGAATATTAGAAAAAAAATGTGTTGATAATATGAGATCGAATCATAGCCGTTAATGACATTAATAAGCCTAACAGATCTTATATCAATTTAGAGAAATTGAATGAGCATCTCATTAATGCATTATCAGTACAAAATTTATAACAAATCAAATCCAAGAGACTGAAATAAAAAAAATTAAATTCACCAACCTTCTAAAAATAGAATCCCATGGCAAGATTAGAATTAGATAAGAAATCCCAACCTCCTCATCAATTTAAACTTCTACAAATAAAATTTACACTGATTTATTTCTTCTCCCAAGTCTGGAAAAGAGGATCAAGTTTTTCCAAGTCTTGATTTTTCTCAGTACAATTTCTGTTTTTATCTTTTCTTCATTTTCTAAAGCTCATTACTCTTGTTCTCTACCAAGGGTTTTTGTTGCCTTCGAGACTCAGAGAAGACTTTGATTAGGTTGTAGTGAGGTTTAGGATTATCTTGAAAGAAGGATTAAGGCTTTAAGCTCATTTTTTTTCTTTTTCTAGGTTCTCTCCCTATATTTTTTTGTCTCTACTCTTTTTTTTAGAGACACTTTTCTATTTTTTCTTATCCCGTTTTGGATCGAGGGATGTTTCTATTTTTGATGTATCCCTATTTTTAATTGAGGGATTTTTTATTACCTACTCCTTGATTGGGAACAAATTTTTGTTGCAGCATCTACCTTTTAATTTTGGGTGCGAACATGTTATTTGCTTGATATCTTGCCCCTAGCTTTTAGGGAGTTGGATTTTTGGTAGGGAGATTTTTATGACTTTGAAAGAAAAGGCTTCAGGCTCAAACTTGGCTTCTAGTGGTATTGATTGTTTCAATTTCTGGTTCCACATTTTTTGGCTTTTTAGATTCGATAAAAATGGCCTCTCTTTTTTAGTCTCTAAAGCTTCATCTGCCCTAGTTTAGAAGTTCAAGTGACTTACCTATGCGTAGTATATCTTGAGTTGACCGGCATTTGTAGGTCCCCGTATGTCTTCCCTATCTTGATCCATTAGGTATATTGCCATGCCTGAAAGAATCTTTTTGATAATGTATGGTCCTTCCCAGTTTGGTCTGAACTTTCCCCTGGGGTCTTTGCGCAAGACTGTATGGACTTCTTTGAGTGCAAGGTTGCCCTGTTTGAACGGTCTTGGGCGAACCTTCTTGTTGAAGCTTCGGATGATTTTTTTCTGATAGGCCTGATACTGACATTGCCCTTAGGACTTGCTTTATTCAGATTTCTGCAGTCGATGCACATTCGGACCTTGCTATTCTTTTTGGGTATAAGGACTATGTGGGCTAACCAATCTGAGTATTTGATGGAGATTAGAAACTGTGGATCAAGCTTTGATCTTGACTGCCCATTATGGCCTTATTCTGCGGAGCTTTTGCTTGACTGGCTTATCGTCTGGATAAATTGGCAAGTGGTGCTCTACAATGCTGGTTTAAAGCCTAGGCATGTTTTCATAAGACCAGGCAAAGATGTCTTCGTACTCTGATAGTAGTTCAATCATTTCCCTTCTTTTATCCAAGGATAAGGTCATCCCAATTTTTACCGTTCGAGGCTTGTCTTCCATGCTTAGGTTTACAATCTCGACTTCTTCAACTGGCTGGGGCATATCCTCGAGTTGGTCCAGTGATTTAAGGATTTCATTTGGAATGATTTCCTCATAATCATCTTCGGACACTACACCTTCCCTATTATCGGGAGTTATATCCAAAACTGTGCTTTCAGAAGTTTTTGATTTTCTAAAAGGCTTTTGAAATATGTTTGTATTTTGTAATATTTTTTGATTCTTTTATTTTTTTAAAAATATAGAAGATGAAAATGCAACTATACAATGCTCAAGGGATGTGGACATTCCCTCTTACACGAGGGTAGTCCAACTACCGCTATTTTCAGGTCATTTTTTAGTGACTGGCTGGAGTGGCGCCGGCAAGTGTTCCTGCAGTGATGTTAGTACTGACAGAGAAATATCCATTTGATGAATGTATCAAAAGTGAGGGATCAAAGTAGGGCTCGAGAAGAACCATGCAAACCTGTACCGCTCGTAGAAGATGTTCATCTTCAGTATTGCTGTCAGTTGGATCTAGAATGACAAGTCCTTGCTGACTTATCTATCCTACCTCATGTATGTTGCTATGCTATTTCTAGATGAACCTTGTAGGATTCGACATTTCATTGCATTCGATGTAATGGATATTTTGATTACCATTAGCTGGATGCAACGGAAAGGGATTATTGTCAATGGTTAGCTTCATGTTGGGCATACGTATTCTAAGAATGCTTATTTTGTTATTTTCTCACAAATTTTGAACCAAATTCCTACGTAATCTGCATGTATCCGTAGCATGCCCAGCAACTTGGTGAAATTCATAATGTTCATTTGGACTGTCCCACCCAAAAAATAGTTTCACGAGTGGTTCTGGTTTTTTTAGCCAGATCATCCCTGCTTTAATCAGTTCAGGAAGTAGTTCGATCAGTGTGTGGGGTAACTTAGAGTACTCTCTTAGCTGAAACTGCTTCTTTGTTTGATATTGATTCTAATTTGGCGATGGCAGCTTTTGCCCTATTTTTTATGGCATCCTCGATTTGCGTACTTGATTGTACTAGCTCGGACAGTTGCTTGTGTGCTACGAGACTCAGCGGCCAGCTATATTCCAGATTGACATTCTTCAGTATGATAGCGATTTGCTCTTCTTCTGAAGGTCGGTCGATCATCTGTTTGCATTTGGCTCTACACTTTGGAATGAAATCGGTGAAGGATTCGTTGTTTCCCTATGTCAGAGTATCTAGATGTCTTCTAGTGACCATCAAGTCTGAACCTTGAGTGAATTGCTTTATGAAGACATCAACTATTGCTGTCCAATTTGGTATCATGCATCAGTTGATGCCTATTAGCCATTTTAGAGCGAGACCGGTGAGGCTCCTCTGAAAGAGATGTGCTAATAGTTCATCACCAATACCCATTGGTTTAAGATATCCCATGTGAAGTGTGAGGTGAGCTTTTGGGCAGCCCGAGCCTTCATACTTTTCCAGCTTTGGAAATTTGAAATTTAGAGGGAGCTTCTCAGTGGGTGCTTGGTACCGCAAGTTAGCGTCATAAGTGCCTCATTTCATTTTGCTGAACTCCTCCTTCATTTCCTAGAATTCCTTGTACATAAGATTCTTTTTCACCTTCTCTGCTTCGGACTATTCAGATTGTTGACCGTCAGACTCATCCTGGTCATAGCTCTTGTTATAAATTATCTTTTTTATGCAATGAGGCTGAGTAAGGTCAATGGCATCTTCTTTGATTTGTCCCTCCGCTGTTGAAGACTCTTTGTTTTTCTCTTGAAGGTCTAGGTCGGTCGCTTTTTGCTTGAGAACATCCTGAACACATTGAAGAATCATTTTTTTTTATTGAAGCACAGGAGACTAGTGTATCGGCAACATCTTCTTGGTCAGACATTGTTTCATGTCGGATTAGTCGTCCTGTCATACGGCTCTAACCTAGTTATATATCTTTCTTCGACCTTCCCGTGGCTGTGGTCTCTGATTGTTTCCTTTCCATGTGGAACCTGAACAGTTTGAGCGAAAGATATATTTTAACATGAAAAAGCCTTACGGAGCTAGTGATGCAATATTTGTGTAGCATAACAACAACCCTTTTGTAGGTTCGAGTTTACGAGTGTTTATGGGTGCAATGCATTAGTTCGACTAGATCTTACTGGGTTTGGCTTAGTTCACCTCAGCAAGATATACCTCGCAACACGAAGCTGGTCTTTAGTACAAAGCTGAAGTTGTGGTGTTTCAACTGCGATATCCCATATGACAATAAGCCAGGAGTCAGTCTATATAAACCAACGAGTTTTCTAATAGGTGATCAGAGATAAAAAAAATGCACGTGAGAAATGAGAAGAGTACAAAAAGTGTAATATATGTGCTATGTGAAGTATATTACGTAGATGATAAAAGTAAAACCCCTTTACTTTTCAAACTAGACTATCTATGTCCCCAGCAGAGTCGCCAGCTGTGGCGCCCTGCCCTTCGACCGGCCTCGTGGCATGCGAGGAACTCGTTGTGTGGTGCCCTTCCGAGAAACGACGACCGTCTCCTTCCCTCTCTCCCCGCCTCTCTCTTAAGAAAAGAAAAGGATTGGGGATGCCGAGGGAACCTGGGGCGTACGAATCGTTCCTAATAGGTTTTACCTCGTGCCAGCGCGTCCTTGCCCATCCCAGAGGCCTAACTACTGCCACCGTAATCATCTCCTGGATCCTCTTGCTCGAGGGGAGAGCCTGCTCCCGCCCTTCTTCTCCTTTCTTCGGGGAGAGGGGGCACGCGTGTTCTTTTTTATGGCCAGTGTTCCCAAAGATTCATCCTTTTATGTGTGTGTCTATTCTGAAATGTTTCTCTTTTCCCTTCTTTTAGCATATTTTTCTGGTCGCTTTAAAAGAGAAAGGAGAGTCATCATTTGGTCAATGTTGTAGAATCGCCACCTGAATTTGAAGGATGTCAGGTCCCTCTTGGTTAGAAAAATGCATTATATAGTCTCTTTAGAGAGAGACCAAGTAAGTTACTTGGTCAGGTTAGGGTAGGGTTGGCAGATCGCGGGTCAAATTGCCAGCTCTACAAGTAACAATTTCTTCTACTTGACTCAGTCTGCGATGTATCGTATAGAAAGTCAAGGTACAGGGTGCTGGTTACGGGTCAGGAAGGTGTTAGGCACCTGACAACCGCCTAACATTAGCCGATTTCTACTTTGTAAAGGGGGTTTTATATCAATGTTGATGTCTCATCTCGTGTGCATATAATGTATGAACTCTCCTGCATAAGAAAACAGTTAGTTCGGTTTTTTTATAAAAAAACAAAGTAGGAAAGATAAGTACATTAGCATAAGATACCAAGGTGGTTTTACCTATTCTTGCTTGCATGCCTCAGTGCTCGGGAGGGCTTAGGTGAATTGTTCATGATCTCGGAGATCTCTGTATCTCTCGCCTTGAGAACTTTTCCATAGTAGTGATTGGACTACAACTATTCCTAGTTAGGAGAGAACTTAGCGTTCCCATGGGGAATAGCCGTAACTTAGATGGTGCGTCCTTCTTTGAAGGAGCGCGAGAAGATTGTTATTGACGAGTCGTGCTGATGATGCATCGTTATTTAAAGGAGCGTGAGAGGATGATGGTTAACGAGTCGTGCTGGTTTTGTAAGTGGAACCTCCTCGTGGGTGGAGTTCCCTCGTTTCTCTCCTTACTTGGGAAGGGTTTTGAAAAGAGATTGATTAACGAGTCGTGCCGGTTTTGTAAGAAAAACCTCCTCGTGAATGCAGTTTTGGGATTTCTCTCCTTATTGGAAGGAGTTTTGAAGATATTGATGAGTCGTGCCGGTTTTGCTTGAATTCTATACGAATTGATCATGCTGTCAATCGTAGAGTTTTCTCTCGTTCTGAATTAGGAAGATTTGCCGTCCTGAACAATATCTAATATTATGTAGCGTACTATGGAGTCATGCTAGAAAGCATGCTCCCTCAGAGACACGCTACATTGAAACTACTTTGATGATAACAATGAGTTTTTGTTTTGAAGGTTTACTATTTATTACTTTTCGAAAAGAATTACAATGCTTGATTGTACTATCTTTGAACAATGAATGAATCGTAAAGAGTTTAAGAGTATTGAGTATATACCTGAGCGCTTCCTGGATTTGACCGGAGATTTGGGCAGTGGTTCGTTACTATTTCTCTTATTTTCTAGTTTCGATAGGTTTCTGACGGATTCCTAATCGATTTCTCGTTCTTTACCCAAAGGCAGCAGATAGCCTTCGAAGAGATTATCGAGCTTTAGAACTAGAAAATGCACGTAATCGGGAGATAATCGTACGCGAAATTCCAAAATTCAAAAGTGGATCGAATTCTGAACGAAAACCTTCTCGAGATTTAAAAAACGACAGTGGAAAGTGGATTTAAGCCCAAAGTGAACTCTGAGATGCAAAATGAAGGAAGGGGAGGATCCTTGGGATCTATGCCTAAGTCGACTGCCACATAGCAGCCCCCTGGTTAGGCGGTTTAGCCCCTTGTGGGGCCCTCTAGGGCTTTTTGGGTCATTTTCTTATCCTCCGGGTGTTCTGAGTTTGTTTTCGAGGTTTTCCAAAGTCGATTCTGTATTTTCTGGACCTTCCAAGTGCATTTTCAGGGATTTCTGGAGCTTTGTTAAGAGTTTTTGGAGGTTTGTGGGGAGTTCCTAGGGCTTTGGCTCAGGTCTTAACTCTATCGCATCGTTTTGACTGTTTCGGGTTTCGTTTTCAGACTTTGTTTGACTGGTTTTGATCGAATCACTGAGGTACTCTGAGTGAACCAATTTTAGGTGTCTACTGAGAGTTCATACACTATGTGCACATAAGACAAGACATCAACACAGATATTCAATAAAACCCCCTTTACGAAGTAGAAACTGACTAATGTCGGGCGGTTGTCAAGTGCCTTTCTGACCTGTAATCTGGCCCCGTACATTGAATCTCTACAGAATACATCACAGACCAAGTCAAATGGAAGAAGATATTACTTGGTCTCTCTCCAAAGAGATTAGATAATGCCTTTTCATAAACAAAAGGAACCTGATACCCTTTTAATTCAGGTGGTTTACAACATTGAACAAAGGATGAGACTCTCCTTCCTCTTTTAAAGCGACAAGAAAAATGCGTTAAAAGAAGGAAAGAAAGAAGCATTTATAGAATAGACACACACACACACCTTTTTACTTCTAAGAAATAAGGCTCCAAAGAAGGAACACTGGCTGTCAAAAAGAACCCAGGCCCCCTCCCCGAAGAAAGAAGAGGAGGGTCGGGAGCAGACTCTCCCCTCGAGCAGGAGGATCCAGGAGATGATTGCAGTGATAGTGGTTAAGCCTCTCGGAGGACGGGCGAGGACGCACTAGCACAACGATAAACCGACCGATCTGGAACAAGAGGGAAGGTGAGGGTCGTCATTCTTTCGAGAAGGGCACCACACGCAGTTAAAAGCGGGTCCTTTACGTGGCCCACACGGTTGGCGGCCGGTTGCAAAGGCGGGGCGCCACAGATGTGAATAGTGCTTCCTTGAATGGCATTCTACAAGAAGAGGTTTATGTTGAGCAGTCTAAAGCACAACACCAAAAAAGCCAAATAGCCACGGTTTTGAGCCACAGCAAAAACTAGCGTGGTAAATGTTTTGCCATGACCAGAATCCGTGGCTAATCTGTTATACAACGGCTTTCCACCACTCCCACGACCGTGAAGCTTCAGCAGTTACCACGGATTTTGAGCCGTTGCTAACACATTTTGCAACGATTTTTAACCGTTGCTAACTTCAAATTAACAACGCTTTCTAACCATGGCAATTCATATAATTAGCAACGGCTCTAAGTCGTTGCTAGTTTTCTTGTAGCAACAGTTTCAAGCCGTGGCTATGTTATGTATCTCCATCTTGTCAGATAAAACGTCTGCTGCACAATTAACCATTTTCACATGCTTGCAACGGTTTTAGGCCGTGGTTAATATTTTTTGTGTGAAAAAAAATTATGGATTTTTTTATATAACCACCTACTATATGCAAATAAAGATCTTTTTTCAACTGCACCGATTAACAAAGAGTTATGCACTATTATACAGATGAACAAAAAGCCATTAAAAACATGCATGTCATGTATCCATCCAAGTTTAACTTTTTATTATTCTAACAAGATCTGATTTATCAGAGAAGTAATAACAAACATTATTAGACAAATTGCAACCATAAGCATATCTCTATACATACTACTTGATGAAGCTATGTACTACCCAATCCTATATCAGAGTGTTAGGAAGCACAAGAAACAAACCACTACAAATAATACCCACAATTAATGGGAACCTCTCTACTTCATCCATATCCTCCACATGTCCTGAAAAAAGATAATCAGTCACTATGATTAGAGAAAGCATTTCCACAAACACCATCATTGACATAAGTTCATTAACAAAATCTAAAACCCAACTTCATATCTCTCATCTTTTGGAATTTCTATGCAATCCGGGGTGTAGTAAAATGACCTCTCTTTTAAATATATCAAATGATTAGTTGATTTTTGCATTAAGATGGTTTCCATGGCAAGGATATCACTTTCTAATTCGCTAACTGTATAGTAAATCATACCTCAATAGCCATGCAACCACCTTGACCCATATTTGGCTGCATCGCATGAATGGAATCCCCAAGCAAGGTTACAGAACCCTTTCCCTTGGTAAAAATAGGTATCCGATCATATATGTCCCGTTGAAGAATTGCATCCTCATCCGTGGCATGTAGCAAGTCTACCACATTACCAAGGATGCCATAGAAATCTTTATGAAGTCATTATTAGTTTATTATCTTATATAATTGATGACATTAAGGTTCGAATGTGGTATTATATTAAATTATAGCACGGATGTTAGAGAATTTCAAATACAAAAATACTAATTCTGAATGCAATACCTGAATGTGAGATATGTCACATTGGGCACCATCTCGATACAAAAACTTCAGTGTCTTTTATACCTAAATCTCAGTACATCGTTTCTGCGATTGCCTTCCTCAATTCCTATTAGTTAGGGATAAAAATTCAACCACCATTTGCCAACACCTAAAACTAAGACGGTGCAACAAACATCAAGGATTAGTGCATAAGGTTACCTTGTAGCCTTGCTCAGCTCCGTACCTTCTATAACCTTCAGCTGTTGATAGAGCACGTGATTGCTGCAAAACAACATATATAGTGGTTAAACTTGGTTGCGAAACAAAACACTATGTAGGCATATACAGGTAAGTCGTGTATCTAGCATACATGCACATACATATTGGTACGCATTATATAAATATGAATACATATTTGTTGGTCAATATATATGTATTGGCTTAGTTTGTAGTTCAAAAATCATGTTCAGTTAAGGATGCATATATATGCACGCATTTTTAAAAGACCATTTTAGAATCGTGGGATTCAGGAATCCCACGATTCAGGATTCTATAGTACGATTCAACTCAGAATCGTACGATTCATCCTCAATTATGATTTAAGAAGTGATTCCTATCGCTTTGCCTGCGATACAATTTGAATCGCGCGATTCAAATCGTGAATCGCACGATAATAATATCACTGTATACTGAGGACTTTTAACATGCCCAAACGTAAATAGCTAGAAAAATGATCAAATAATGATGAGGAAGACTTATGACATGCACCTAGTGATGTTTGTAGATGATGGTTTCCAAGGAGTTTATGACAACTTCTAAAAGAAGGGAAAGGTAATTAAATTGTAAATTTGTTGATCTATATGTATATGGAAAGCACATGAGCGATACTAGCTACATCATCCTCAATGAACCCTTGCCCATATCATTCCTGTAGTACGTCAACTCATTTATTTAGACAACCTATATGATGGGTTTCTTTTTTTTAAAAGAAATAACCTAGAATTCAAACTGCCTGAACATGAGTAATTGGACCTAGGAGAATGTTATGTACCTTGGTGGAAGTTAATAGATTGATTAGGGTTTGCCATTCTAAATATTTAATAAAGGTTGTTTTCTTTATAATTTAGAGTACACCAACAACTATAAAAAGGAAAATTATTTGTAAATATAACACATCAAACATTAGCAAACATGTATAATCACATCAAACTTAACAACTAATGTCACTTCCAAATAAATTTTGGCAGTATTCATACAAGAACCACTACTTACCGCAGCCATATCCAATGTTATGATGTCTGGAAACTGCACCACAATATCACCAATCCTAAAGCTTATTGCATCTAGTCTGGATGCTTCCGGATTTGTTCAAACTCATGCCTAGAAATCTGAGTAAATCCCACAAAAAATTTTGAAAAACTGAGGATAATATACTTGAAAATCCCATATAATTCAGAGGAGACTAAGGTATACACATGTTGTGGACCATAATGTTCATCTACCAAAAAGCATAACTGTAAACACTACATGCAAGGTAGCATAATTGACCAAAAGGTCCCAGTTAGAATGTCTGATATACTAAAAGTTGACATAATCTATTGATTGTGAAAGCATATGTATTGCATTCTTAACAGTCAAGAATGAAACAAAAAAAATAGATCTAGAGATTGGATTTCTACAATCTCTCGATCAGGTTGCAAAAGATCTATACAAGACCCATCATGTGGAGCCCAAAGTCTTGTTAGAAATATAAAGCACTAAAAATAGATAATGTCTTTACAATCTAAAGGATGGAACCTTACATCTCCTCTATTTGTAAAGGTAAATAAAGATCTACATTCTATCACAGCATCTTTTAACGATATTGCAAGAAATAACAAAATGTGTGACCTATTGAATACAAAACAAGACAACCACAATAACTTAACCTCTGGACACAAATAACCTTTCAAGAAGATGGAAGCAATTTACCTCTGGAAACAAATACACATTTTGCAGTTTTTCCAAATTTGCATTGTGCGGAACTTTTGTTTGACATACTATAAAGAAAGATTTAAGAAACACAGAGTAGCTAAAAAAGAAATGATGTGATAAATCAGTCAAACGACAAAACACCTACATATTTGCACAAAGCCTCTAAAAGCCCCATGTCTTGGATATGTTGTTGCACAATAACCTTTTTCGGTGGCGGTGCACCTGAAACTTTAACACCGTCAAGAAATAGCCACTTACTATTTCTGCAACAACAAAGTAAAAGATGAAAATTTGTCAAACCCAAACAATTATCTACTTTTGTGACTAAATCAAGCTAAACAAACTAAACTTACAGGGAAAGCAGTAACATTTACCTTGTCATCTAGGTATTTTGGATAGTTCAAATTGCTACTCAACAAGATAACCTATTTTGTTCAGATGCATACTAGTAGTCGCTAAACTAGAACTTTTAATTAAATGCTTTCAGAAAAGAGAGAAGGTTTTAGCTTAGGAAATCAAATGTATAAGTTCTTCTCATTTGCCACTACTCCTCTCCTGTGTATCATTATGTGTCTAGCTTATTTATAGGGATTAAGCTAACTTCTAACTTGAAGTTAGGCTTCTTGAGCAATAAAAAGCGAATTAGTTACTATTTGCTTTTAGTATACTCTAGTAGGATATAAGGAACCCTCTTTGCTTTCATCACCAAACACCCCCGTCTAAGATATATCAACTTCACATAATCAAGAAACTTGTTGTGCTATAAACATAATAGGGCACTACATATAAAAGTACATTTTTTTGGCACCAAATGTAATAACCAAAATCAAGGTCCGGTGCGATTGCCAAATACAAAAGAGGGTATCATCTGAATTTAACAAATATATGTTAATGAGTACCAAGCAAAAGTGAACACCTAGAAACAAAATTTGTACTAGTAGGTAATCTCTAGCAATGTGAACTTCAAGCTCCTAAAAGGTCAACTTAAGCTACCTTGATGATGCTGATTTCTACATGGTGTCTCTCCACATTAGTGAACAACAAAATGTCGAAACATATTAGAATAATGAATATATGGTCATACATAACCTGTATGTGCTAAACAAATCATATTTGTTTTACAACTACTACTGAGAATAAGCTACTAGAATCTAGAAAAATATCTAGGTTTCTAATGCTTGGTGTCATCTTATAATGTAGTTCTTAGTGACAAATTAATCAACGAGGAAGGGTGCATTAGATCTGAATGTTTAGAATAATCAGCTTTCAACTTTTCATGTTTGTGTATCTATATGTTGTTGGATGAGTTTAAATCACTGATTAGCATATTGTGCAAAAATTTGATCCTTCTTTTATGACTGGAACACGCTCAAACTGCAGCTACGAGCCTTTTATCAGATAGTTTTGAAGGATTCAAGACCAAAAACCAACAAATTTATAAATCCAGTGAAAAAAAAATGAAAATTTGCGACCAAAAAATACAAAAGATTAAATTATATTACCTTTTATTTTTTCCTTCTGTGCTAGATTAGTACATCAGAAATATCCTTAGAAACCCTGTCCCCTAAATAAATCTCCAATCACCAAATTTATAAATGATACAGAATAACACAAAATCAATATCTATTTGGGGCTTTTCACGAAAAACAAAACAGAAATTAAAAAGACACACATACTGAGGGGGGAGAGAGAGAGAGAGAGAAAGAGAGAGAGAAGATGAAGAGAAATCTAAATTACCTCAAAGATTGTAGAGGTGCTGGTAAGAGAAACAGACCAGTGGTACTGGCGAGAGAGGAAAACGCAGATGGAGGTGACAGAGAGAGAGACAGAGTAAAGGTGATAAAGAGAGAAAGAGAGCAAACAAACCAAGTCTGATATCTCTATGTTAGATTTAAAAAAAAACTAAAATCTATCTGTATATATAAAAAGAAGAAGAAGAAGAAGAAGAAGAAGAAGAGAAGATCAAGAGATGTAGAAATCAAAGTCGATTCTCATTTAAGAAGTCATAATTTTAATCTGTGTAAATGTATACTGGAGGAATTAACAGAGAAGGACAATTTTAAAAGGTTCCGTACTTCACAATCTTTTCGTCACCAGAGAATTTGAACAAATGTGATTACAAAAATTTTAGTGCAAATAAATTATAAGTTACCATGAAAGTAAATAAAAAAAACAAAGAAAAAGAAAAACAAAGCTTCGTAAACATTTAAGTTACATTGCGTCATTGGCATCTTGATTACTAGAAAACATGAAAATAGGATCTAGGTTTTATCCTCAATATTGGTACAAGTACAATTGTGCGAAGATCTGCCCATATAAATTTGGGCCATTTGCACAAAGAGAAAAAATAAATATGGTGTACTGAAATGAACACAAAGAGGGATGAAAAAAAGGGTTTTCGGTTGAGGTTTAGGGAAAAATCTAAATCAACAGCCAAGATCTAAATAAAGAATTAAAAATGAAACTTGATTTCTATTAAGGTCTAGGAGAAAAACCCTAGATTGATTCGAAGCAATCCCCAACATAAACATCAATATAAGTTTTGGGGTTGTCCAAAAACACACAAAAAGAAAATCGCACCAACAGAATACAAATCAAAGAAACCCCAAAAATCTAATCCAAAATGAAAAGAGGAAGAACACAAAATCTAATGGAGAGATAGAGAGAAAGAGAGTTTGTGTGCAGTTAGCATACCTGTTCTACAATGAAAGAAGACGATGGTGTTGCTGCAGTGACGGTGGATCTGGGTTTGTTTGCAGCCAATGATGGTAGTTGTGGCTAGTTCTGTGTTGCTGCCCACATTGGTGTTCCTATAGCGGCCGACGGTGTTCTTACGACAATGGCGGTGAAACAGAGATGGAGTCGATGATGGCGTTAGACCTTACAAATGGCAAGGGGGAAGAAAACAGAGGTGGGAAAGAAAGATCGGGATGAAGAAAAAAAACAGATGAAAATGGTGTCGTGGAGGCTCTTTCGGGGGTTCTCATGTTGGGGCGTGGGGGCATGGGGGATCCGTTTCCAACATAATAGACGTGGGGCTCACATTTTATTTTTTTTATTTATTAGTTTCAGAATTACAATGGCTTTGGTCCGTAGCTTTGTTTGCAACGGCTAGCTAACGTTGCTAATTTTGGCAGAAGCCGTGGTAACATGCTGCAGCGGCCTTAAACCGTGGCCAGTTTTGCAACGGTTCATAACCGTGGCAAATATATTTTTAGGGGCGTGGCGTTTTGGAAAATATGGTATAGTGAAGGTTTTAAAGACCCAGCCAATCTAGATCATGTCTATAGACTTATGAAAGCCTTGTATGGTCTTAAACAAGCTCCCAGAGCATGGTATGACAGACTTACATCCTTTCTTCTCAAAAAAGGATGTTGAAGATGGGGAGTTGATAAGACTTTGTTCATCAAATGAGTACAAGAAGACATGCTCATTGGCCAGATATATGTCGATGACATAGTATTTGGATCCACTTCGACCAAGCAGACTCAATCCTTTTCGGATCTAATGAGTAAGGAATTTGAAATGAGTATGGTTGGAGAACTAACTTTCTTTCTTAGTTTGCAGGTTAAACAAATGGATGATGGGATATTTTTCTCTCAAACTAAATATGCCAAAGACCTCATGAAGAAGTTCGGAATGGAATCTGCTAAGCTTGCTCGCACCCCCATGGAAACAACTACAAAGCTATGCAAGGACAAAGCTTGACTAGAAGTAGTCGTCCTAACAGCTAGTCATCTTGACATTTCTTTTAGTGTTGGAACATGTGCTCGCTATCAAGCATATCCAAAGGAGTCTCATTTACTTGCAGTTAAACGAATTATTAGTTATGTAAAAGGAACCTTAGGATATGGCTTGTTGTATTCATTTGATGCAAATTCTGAAATAGTGGGCTATTCTAATGCAGATTAGGCTGAGCGTGCTACTGCGTTGGACACAACTTGGTGGCATGGCAAAGCAAAAAGTAAAATTTTTAGTCCTTGTCAGCAGTTGAAGTGGAATATATTGTAGCAAGTTCATGTTGTACTCAATTGCTTTGGATGAAAAAAATGTTAGCTGATTATAGTTTATTGCATGATACTATGACTGTGTTTTGTGATAATACTAGTGCCACTACATACCTAAGAATCCAGTGTAACACTCTAGGACTAAACACATTGATATTAGACATCACTTTATCCGAGACTTAGTTGAAGACAAGGTGATAACTTTAGAGTTTGTTCCTACAGAGAAATAACTAGTTGATTTGTTAACTAAACCCTTAGATGCTCTTAGGTATGAATCCCTAAGGATGTCTATTGGTGTTTGCGTTATCGACTAGTGTGTCTTCGGCTCACTCATTTTCTTTTAAAACTATCGCATATCATTGTAGGGAATGTATATTAGTTTGCATTCTAGTATTCAGTTTGCATTTTTGCATGTAGTTGCATATAAGTAGTTTATTTATTTATTGCATGAGATTCAAGACATTCTCTCTCTTATGCTTTTCACATTGTGGTTGAGTAAAATCTATTCTTTTATGACATATGTGTGAAAATTCTTATGATCTCATTCTTGTTGTCTTGACTATTTTGAGAATCATGATTTACCATTTAATTATATAAGATTGCGGTCTAAGTGAATTTCTTGACTTTATTCTTATAGAGCCTATGACATCTTATACAACTTGTTACTTTAATCAATTGAAAACCACTCTCATTTTCTCTCTCTAGAGTCTTTTACTTTCTCTCTAGAGTCCACTAGGTTCTCTCTCTAGAATCTTTTAGGTTCTCTCTCTTGGGAACCTCTTTCTCTCTCTAAACTCTTTGAATGAAGGATCAAACCTCCTGGAAGGAATTTTGTCTCCTTCATTTTGGCGTCGTCCGGTATTCTCTCTCTGAGCTAACAAGACACAATCGTCGAAGATTGCCGGAAAAAGTGAGGATAATCTCTACGAAATCAAGCTAAGTATTATATATTCTCTTTCTAGAAATTTCAATCCTCTCCTGTGTTTTCTAGATAGAGAAACAAGAAAATCTTCTTTGTAAAATTTTCACAAATCAGGCTAAGAATTAGCTTAACAAAAACTTATTCGATCAAGAATCGAAGAGCTTTCATTAAAAAATGATCTAATAGTGAGGTTTCTTTACAAATAATTCTCTCTAAAAATTTTTCAAGCATAAAAAAAAACAGGAAAAAACTCTCGGCCAAAAAATTTGTCTCTACAAAGTTTCTTTCTCTAGGAAGCTTTTTTAAGAGAGAGAAACCCTTAAGAAATGAAAACAAAAAACTCTTGAGAAAACCTTTATCGAACAGTTCAGCCATGGTGATTCCGGTTGTAAATACTCTTCTCAGGTTAGCTGATCCTTGGATCGCCAGATTTAACCGCTAGAAAGAATCTAAAAAACTCACCAACTTCCTTCAAGATCACTCAA
The DNA here is from genome assembly GCA_002174775.1 of Macleaya cordata. NCBI lineage: Eukaryota > Viridiplantae > Streptophyta > Magnoliopsida > Ranunculales > Papaveraceae > Macleaya > Macleaya cordata. The sequence goes on from MVGT01003041.1 coordinate 46,526, forward strand.
AACACAAAGAAGGTCTCAATACTGAAGATATACACCAATTCAATTAAAAAAATTGAGGACGACTGAATTCATCGGAATTAATGGATATACCGATGTACTCATCGGAAAAACAACAAATTCACGGAGGTTTCTCGGTGAAATTTTGGCTAAATTCATTCTCCAACCACGTAGATCTATAACACGATCGAAATTGCAAGATCTGTTTACCGATTGATGAAAATCTTGATCTGCTCTCCGATCGGATCTGTTTAGGATTTCAACGGCAAATCTGAATCAGTCATAGAAGAAGGTTCAAAAATCAATCGATAGATGGAACAAATCAATACAAGAAAGATCACTTCGATTCTTCAAGGAACGATGATCATGTACTATTCTCATCAACATTAATGGAGTACCATCAAAACCTTGCCGGAAAAACCAGTACAGTTCCGATGAGAACCAAATCTCTGAAAAGTTTTCTAACTTTTCTTCAAGTAATTTGATCCGAAATTTCTTTCTGAATAGTTCTTTAGGTTCTGGAAAACTAATTTTTGAAATTAAATCTTTGAAATTCTGGAAATCCTGTTAAATACCTACGAATACAGACCTGGATCATCAATTTCTTCTCTTTCCTAAACTCACGAAGTTGATGGCCTAAAGAAAATTAGGTAAGAGAGAACTGATCTTCAATTTCATCTTTTCTTAGCATTAATTAATCAACAAAAATAGTTATAGAAATAGTAAAGTTAAACTATAGATCTCAAATTTTATCTAAAACTTCTTGGATCCCATTTTCGATTCTAGAATTGATAAGGCAAAAATCTCCAGGTGTTACTTTTAGGAGATGTTTGTCAGTAATTTGTTTACACTGATGTAAACATTACGCTTGTCTAATTCAACAATTTTGTAAGGTTTTGAAGAGTACAACGACCAAGATTATTGTTGGTAGAATATCTGTGAGAAAACAGTACACTTCTTTGGTCCAATATTATCGACTCATATCAAGGATGAAGAATAGAAGAACAAAAGAACAGCGAGCAAGAACTCAACAACAGATCTGCAACAAATTGTTCATCACCTTAAGATTCACATCGGATCTACATCGAACCTATCTTCATCGACTTGATCTGCATCGAGCCTATCTTCATCGACTTGATCTGCATCGAACCTATTTTCATCGACTTGATCTACATCGGGCAATTTTCTTTGATCATCATCTTCATCGACTTGATCTGCATCAGATCTTTTCTTTGATCATCACCTTCACTGACTTGATATACAAGCAACGACATCATCGAATTTGGCTGACTCGGTGTCAACATCGACTTAAAACTCACAAGTTTCTGAAGGTAAGTTTCTAAACAAGTACAGTAGTTTCTGAAGGTAAGTTTCTACACTTATTAGACTTCAGTTTTTGATGTTTCTAAAGCTAGGTTTCTGAAACTCAATTATACTTCAAATTTTGCATATTACATTTCACATTTGTTTTTGAAATCTTTTGCATACTATAAGATAGAATTCTTTTTATCTTTTAAAGAAAAAACAAAACAAAGAAACAAGCTTCCAAGTACCAAAAGCATGCAAAACAAAAGAGATCTCTACTAACTACAAGGCACAGAAAAGTTTCCAGGTTTCACCTTAAAAAACCTCAGAATTCAAAGGTTTCTGAGTTTTACCTTAAAAACCTCAGAATTGAAAGGTTTTCGGGTTTTACCTTAAAAAACCTCAGAACTGAGAGGTTTCCGGGTTTAACCTTAAAGAACCTCGGCATTGAAAGGTTTGTAATACCCGGTCACCCAAAAGTTACTAATATTAGGGGGGCAACCCACTTTTAATTACTAAGGGTACCCAATTAGTATTTTAGACATACTAGGATTTATACTCAATATAAATCAAACCCGAAACCCTTACCCTTTTTGTTTTGATCGACCAAGAGAGAGTGGAAGAGAGAGTGGAGAGTACGGCTAGGGCAGAAGAGGAACCATCACTTAGAGAGGGAACTCGAGTGGATCGTCAGTTGATCGAGGAAGGATCCAGTTTGTGAGAGAGAGAAGGGTGCAAACTTTGTGATGGAGGGTTCTTTTCTTCTTCCTTGCATTTCGGAGGTGTTCTCGATTCGAGACAATTAGTAACTTGTTCCTTTGGTGTAAACTTAGGTTTTCTACGTGTTTCGATGCTCACATAATGAATGAATGTATGAAAACCTAGTTTATGTGTTGATTACATCACTCCTTAATGATTAAATGCATGTAATCCATGATCTTATGATGAGTCTGTATTTTCTAATGGTTAGAATGCATGGAATCTATGTATATTTAATGAATATATGATTCCCTAACTTTTGCAGGTAAGAAAGCCAAGTTTTTTGGAGTTTGTATGAAGAACGAACCCTGAAATTGCAAAAGCCCAGAAGGTATCGATACCCAACCAGGGGGTATCGATACCAGGTAGTAGATAGGGCTAGTATCGATACCCCCTTTGATGGGTATCGATACTAACCCCCTCTGATGCTGTTAGTGGGGTTAGTATCGATACCCACCAGAAGGGTCGATACCAACAGGCCTTTGACCCCTAAATTATTTTTGGAGTTCTTTATGAAGATTGGCATTTGTTTAGATGATAATAATGAAGCATATCATGCATATTATAAGAATATAAGTGTTTATGAGCAAGAATGCATACTTAAACTCTTAGTGATATATTTTCATGATGATGTACACATGTGGACACAGATGACATGTATGAAACCTCCATAAGCTTAATGTGCACTTAAATAACTTATTTAGCTTGTGTGCAAATATAGTTTAGGTCATGTATAGGCCTGGCCCTCTCCAAGCGAGGCCTACGGAATTGCCAAGTGAGGTCTACGGAATCACTTGACACATAAATAACGCCGACATGGTTACCAGTATTCGGGGGATGGATTTCGAGGCTGTTCATCGGATTCACGTGGTGCACATCCAATGTCTCGAGTGAACTACAAGGATCGGTGAAACATGGGTAGTAACTAGAGAGCACTACTAGTTGCAAGAATCTAATCTTACCTGAAGATCATAAAATACAACAACCGTGAATCGTGTGAATCTTTTATCTTGTTAAACATGTTTACTTTATCCCGTGACATATCTTGTATCTATGTTAAAGCACTACCCTTGAGAAGCATATGGATATCCCAAATCTAAGCCAAGGGAACTAATGAACTTGCTGGCTAGGTTTTGACCTAGCACCACTATTTTACAGGTCCAGGACAGTAGGCGAGTCCTCGGTTGAGGTGGAGAACGTTAGACAAAAATCATCTTCGGAGTTTTCCTAGGGATCCGGGAAGATGTAGGGCTTACTTGTACTCAAGTGTTGTTTGATTGGACGTTGTTTAGTCCATTATTCTTTTAGGATTTATAATTATCCGATTGTTTGAACTGTCTATCTTGAAGTTAATAAAGTTTATTTCAGCTTTATTTATTGTTGTCTTGGATGTGAGTGCAAGCTTCTTGTTAGCTTGATGTAACACGTACACCCTAGAGCTACAGGTTGTTAATGGTTTCGCGAGAATGTCCGGTTCTTATTGAGTAAGGGCTGCAGACCTGATTGTGCGGGCGGGGCATAACAGGTTTCCAGGTTTCACCTTAAAAAACCTCGGAAGTGAAAGGTTTTCGGGTTTTACCTTAAAAAACCTCGGAATTGAAAGGTTTCAAGTTTTCACCTAAAAAATCTTAGAAATGATAGGTTTCCAAGTCTACTATAAAAAAAACCTCGGTAATAATGGTTTCTTAAAAAACAATGATCTCTACTACAAACACCAAATCGGGAAAGAAAACTCAGGCAGATTTAAGAAATTAAAGAAGAGTTAAATCTGGAAATAAAACTCCGACAGATTCAAGAAAATTCTGACAGATCGCTACTATACAAATTCATTAAAAGTGTTCCCTGGAAAAGAAGGTCAAATTCTGGAAAGCTTGACGCTTTATAGGAAAAACCAAGCTTGCTGAAAGCAAAGTAGGTCAAGACGCTTACTTTCTGAAAACTATAGAAGGTGATCTCTTTAAATCACCAAGAAACAAACTTCAATTGAAAAGGTTTTAACCTTAAAAATAAGTATTCTGACTCAAAAACTATATTGGTTTTCCAGGTTTGCCCTAGAATTATAACTTTGGCAATATTTGGTTTTTCAGGGTTACCTTATAATTAAACCGTTGTTCCAAAGGTTTACTAGTTTACCCTCAAAAGAAAACCTTCAAGGACCTTAAACCTATACAAAGCAAGAAAAAATATAGTAGAAAACTTCGACCGCATGGATTATCAGGTTTTGCCCAAGAATTAAACCGTAGACTATAAGATTTTCCAAGAACGTAGTTCTTTGGAAGTTTGGACACTTATAGAAAAATATTGGTTTTCCAGGTTTACCCAAAAATTTAAACCGCGGTAGTCAAGGTTACCAGTGCAGGGTCATTGGATCATTAACATTTGAAACCATATTGGTTTTTTTGGTTTTCCCAAGAATGATAACCATAAAAGGATCACGGGCTGCGTCTCGGTTGTATCCTTGGATTATTAGATTTTTATGTTTGCCCTACAATTACAATAAAGCAGGGATGTCTCTATTGAGATCAATGGAAATGGCCTCTATTGGTTTTCGAGTTTATCCTAGAATTAAACCATCAGTAGCAAAGGTCTTTCAATGAACTGGTTTTCTTGAATGCCACCCTTTGTCATTGGTTTTTGTCGATTGCCCAATAATTATATCGTTATTGGGAGATTTCTTGCTTTTCCATGTGCTCAAGTGTGTATCAATGGATTTCCAGGTTTCCCTTTAAAGCAAACTTTGGACAAAAGGTTTACAAGTACAACACTTGAAATCTACTAGCTAAACAATAAAAAAAACTAATGAAAGGTCCTTCTTTATATAATGGTTTCTCAGGTTTACCCTAAAAAAAATACAAAAACAAAGCTTTTTGAGATTGCCTTGTCAAGCATCCAAAAAATAAAAAAGTAAAGATATAAGTTTTCTAAAAAAACAGTCTTGAAGCTAGAAAGCTTTCAAAACTGGGAAAACAATAGGATTCTTTACCAAAAAGGAATAAATACAAAACAAAAAGTAAAGTTTTCCATTGAAGGGTTTTAAAGCTGAATAGCTTTTAATACCTGGAAAACAATAGAATTCTACAAGCATAAAGGAATTAACATACAAAACAATCAATAAGAAAAGTTTTCCGAAAATAAGTCTTGAAGCTGAATAGCTTTCAACACTTGGAAAACAACAAATAATAGAAGTTTCAAGCACATAAGTAAAAATACATGGCAAATCAAAAGAAACCTCTTCATAAAGCTTCACAAAGCTAAAGTTCAGGAAAAATGTAATCCAAGCAGAAAAAATCTATTTACACTAAAAGCAGGTGCTGGAAGAAAATTTGACTCCAACACCACATGCTCCAACAACTTGCAAAGATCTGGTTCAGTGAGACAAAAGGTTAGTCTCTACTTCTATTAGCTTTCCTTTTACAATTCTTGAGTTTTACTTTTCAATACAAAATAAGCTTTCAAGATAAGCCTTAAAAGTCTTGAGAAAGAAAAGCTTCAAAACAATGTAAATCCAAAAATCCTATAGCAAATGAAAGTTAAAGCTTTCGCGATTTCTAAAAATTGAGGAAATCAATTAGAAATTGCAGAAAACTAAAGGTTTTAGGAGGTTTCCCTCAAAGCCAAAAGTAAGAAAGGTTTAAGAAAACCCAAAATAAGAGGTTTCCGGGTTTCCCCTCAAAACCCAGATTCTAAAAGATTTCAGGAAATCTCTCAATACTCCAAAGCAAGAAAGGTATACGAAAAACTCAAAGTAAGAGGTTTTCAAATTCTACCTTAAATATTAAAAAACAAATTGGTTTCCAAGTTTCACGTTGAAACCTAATATATGAAAGAAAACAAAAAAGATGGAGAAAACTAAAACTTGAAATAGTTTAAGTTCTCGGAAAGAACCTCTATCAAATCTTACAATACAAGTAAGCAAAAAAGTGAATTTCAAATAAAACCACAATAGGAAACTTTCAAAGAACTTTAGAAAACTTTCCACAAAGTAAAAGCTTTGCCACTTTCAACAGAGGTTAGCTGAAAATTGCAATAAGAAAACACAAGAGGTCCAGCCCAATACGAATGAAAGGGACTACGAACCGGGGGCAAAAATTGCCTTCAATTAAAGAAAACCTTTTCAAAACCTGGAAAGATTTTTCAGCAACAAATAGCTAATTCGATTCCCTTCACAAACGGAACAACGTGTAATAAGAAAAGCGAGTACTTTCCCCAAATACACAAAAAACGTGTAGAAACAAGCAAACCGCAGCTCAAGCACAGAAAAGTGCAAAAAACAGCGCTAACTGGGGGCAAAAGTCAAAGAAATCCCTTCAACTTTTCCCACTAGTACTTTCCTTAAAACAGAATTACAAAATACAATAAGGTTTCCAAATAGAAACCTCTCGTTTTTGGTGGGTAGAAAGGGATAATATCCCATCCAAAAGAATTTTTTTCCTTTTTAAAAATATTTTCTCAATATTACTCATAATATTAAGAAAATGGGTGCAAAATGTAGGAGCACCTATTCGGATTGAGCTTTCCGTTAGAGAAAAGAGCTTTCTCACTAAAAAAAGAGGTTTCCGAAAGGTAAACCGAACAAGAAGAGGTTTTCGAAAGATAACCTGACAGAAAGAATTAAACAAATAGTTGTCCAACACTATTGTCTAGCACTTACAAACAACTGTCAAGCACTTATAAACAGTTGGTGTACCCTTGTTAAGTGAAGGATAGGTGTTCATTGCTGATTGGCTAAGAACTTGATTTCTAAACTTGGCAAGTCTATAAATAGAGGACCCAACCTCTTAATTAGGGACACAACTTCTAGAGTAGAGAAACCACTCTCATTTTGTCTCTCTAGAGTCTTTCACTTTCTCTAGAGTCTACTAGGTTCTCTCTCTAGAATCTTTTAGGTTCTCTCTCTAGGGAACCTCTTTCTCTCGAAACTCTTTGACTGAAGGATTAAACCTCCTGGATTGAATTTTGTCTCCTTTAATGTTCAATACCATAATCCGCAAATATTTACTTTATCCAAAGAAGTTAAGTACAACAAGAACCTGCAGCAATGTACTTAGCTTTAGTTGTAGACAAGGACTGAGAATTTTACTTCTTGCTCTGCAAAGCCACCAAGTTGTGCCTAACGTAGTAGCAAGCACCAGAAGTACTCTTTCTGTCATCAATATTTCCTACCCAATCTATATCAGAATAACCATCAGTTCTGCATTGGTTTCATATGAGTACCATAACCCATACTCAAGAGTTCCCTTTACATATCTAATGATTCTCTTAACAGCAAGTAAGTGGGACTCTTTAGGACAGGCTTGGTATCGGGCACAGACACCAACACTAAAAGTTATATTGGGACGACTAACAGTAAGGTAGAGTAAACTCCCTATCATGCTTCTATATAACGTTTGATAAACGTCCTTTCCAGCAAGATCTTTGCTTAGCTTTGTTGTAGTACCCATGGGTGTTCTTGTAAATTTTGATGAATCAATTCCGAAGTTCTTTACAAGGTCCTTAGCATATTTTGCTTGAGATGTAAATATCCCATCTTTCTTTTGTTTTATCCGTAGACCAAGAAAGAAAGTTAGTTCACCAACCATACTCACTTTAAATTCCTTACCCATCAGTTCTGAGAAGGATTGAGCTTGCTTGGCTGATGTCGATCCAAATACAATGTCATTAATATAAATCTGAGCAATTAGAATATCCTTAAGAATCTTTTTCCAAGAAGAAAAGATGTGACCTATCATACCATGCTCTAGGATCTTGCTTTAAACTATATAAGGCTTTTTGTAAACGGTACACATAATCTGGATGTTTTGGATCTTTGAAACCTTTTGGCTGCTCTATGTAGACTTCTTCTTGTAAGATCCCATTTAAAAAGGCATTCTTGATATCCATTTGAAACAGCTTGAACGTCAAGTAGTATGCAATTGCTAATATGAGCCTAATTGATTCTAATCTTGCAACAAGAGCAAAAGTTTCATCGAAATCAACTCCTTTAATTTGTGTATACCCTTATGCTACAAATCTATCCTTATTTCTCACAATAGTTCTGAACTCATCAGATATATTCTTACAAATCCACTTTATTCCGATGACATTAGTATCTTTAGGATGATGAACAAGATACCATACTTCTTGTCTTGTGGATTGAACTAGTTCTTCCTGTATAGCATGTATCCAACATTCATCCTACAAGGCTTCAACCACATTAGTAGGTTCAATCATAGAACATAACATAAATAATTAACAATATCCTGTAATTGTCTCCTTGTCTGAACTCAAGTCTCAACACTACCAATGATATATTATGTGTTATGTAGCCGTTGAGCCCATGTGTTTGGTTGACCTTGATTTGTTATAGAAAAACCCTGTTAATCACTATGAACATTTTCTAGTGGTTGACCATCAATAGTTACCTCAATTGTAGTACTTGAACCTTCATTCCCATTGGTTGGATTTGAACCTAAAACTTCACTATCATCTTCAGATTCTTGACTCTCTTTGTTGCTTTCTCTTGCACCAACCTCTTCAGATGTATCTTCACTTTTCAGTATGCTTGAATCACCAATGACTATGGCACCCTGCCCTTCGACCGGCCCCGTGTCTTGCGAAGAACTCGCTTTGTGGTGCCTTTCTGAAGATTAACGACCCTCTCATTCCCTCTCGCCCTGCCTCCCTCTTATGAAAAGAGAAGGCTCAGGGATGCCGAGGGAACCTGGGCATACGAATCATTCCTAATCGGTTTTACCTCGTGCTAGCGTGTCCTTGCCCGTCCGGGAGGCCTCACTACTGCCACCGCAATCGTTTCCTAGATCCTCCTGCTTGATGGGAGAGCCTACTCCCGCCCATCCTCTCTTTTGTTCGGGGAAAGGGGGCGCGCAGGTTCTTTTTGACGGCCAGTATTCCCAAAGATTTATCTTTGTGTGTGTGTGTATATGTGTCTATTTTGTAAATGTTTCTCTCTTTTCTTCTTTTAGCGTATTTTTCTTGTCGCTTTAAAAGAGGAATGAGAGTCTCATCCTTTCTTCAATGCTGTCGAGTTACCACTTGAATTTGAAGGGTGTCAGGTCCCTCTTGGTTAAAAAAATGCATTATCTAATCTCTTTGGAAAAAGACCACGTAACATCTTCTATTTGACTCGGTCTGCGATATATCGTATAGAGATTCAAGGTACGGGGTCCTGGTTACGGGTTAGGAAGGTATTAGGCACTTAGCAATAGCTCGACGTTAGTCAGTTTCTACTTCGTAAAGGGGTTTCATATCAATGTTGATGTCTCATCTCGTGTGCATATAATATATGAACTCTCCTACATAAGAAAGCAGTTAATTTAATTTTTTATAAGAAAACAAAGTAGGAAAGATAAGTACATTAGTGTAAATGATCTGACCTCTGCTTCTATTATCTCAACGAACAGAGATAACAAGGTGGTTTTACCTATTCTTGCTTGCGTGCCTCAGTGCTTGGGAAGGCTTAGGTGAATTGTTTATGCTCTGGGAGATCTCTGTATCTCTCACCTTGAGAACTTTTCAATACTAGTGATTGGGCTACAATTATTCCTCATTAGAAGAGAACTTAGCATTCCCATTGGGAATGGTCGTAACTCAGATGGTGCGTCCTTCTTTGAAGGAGCGCGAGAAAATTGTGATTGACAAGTCGTGCCGATGATGCGTCCTTATTTAAAAGAGCGTGAGAGGATGATGGTTAACAATTCGTGCCAGTTTTGCAAGTGGAACCTCCTCGTGGCAGAGTTCCCTCGTTTATCTCCTTACTTGGGAGGAGTTTTAAAAAGAGATTGATTAACGAGTCGTGCCGATTTTATAAAAGAAACCTCCTTGTGATGGGAGTTTTGGTGTTTCTCTCCCTATTAGAAGGAGTTTTGAGGATATCGACAAGTCGTGCCGATTTTGCTTGAATTCTCCACGAATTGATCATGTTGTCAATCTTAGAGTTTTTTCTCATTTTGAATCGAGTAGATTTGCCATCCTGAACACTATCTAATATTATGTAGCGTACTATGGATTCATGCTAGAAAGCATACTCCCTTAGAGACACGCTACATTGATATTACTTTGACGATAACAAAGAGTTTTTGTTTTGAAGGTTTACTATTATATGCTTTTCGAAAAGAATTACAATGCGTGAATGTACTATCTTTGAACAATGAATTGTGAAGAGTTTAAGAGTATTGAGTATATACCTGAGCGCTTCCTGGATTTGACCGGAGATTTGGGAAGAGGTTCGTTACTATTTCTCTTATTTTTCTAGATTTCGATAGGTTTCTGACGGATTCTTAATCTATTTCTCGTTCTCGTCTCGAAGGCAGCAGGTAGCCTTTAAAGAGATTATCGAGCTTTAGAAACTAGAAAGTGTACGTGACATAGAGACAAACATACGGGAAATTCAGAAATTCGAAAGTGGATCGAACTCTGAACGAAAACCTTCTTGAGATTCAGAAAACGACAGTGGAAAGTGGATCTAAGCCCAAAGTGAACTCCAAGGTGTTTCTGAGATGCAAAATGAAGGAAGGGGAGGATCTATTCTGAGCACATCTTGAAGATGCACATGCATCTTAGGGATCTGTCAGATCCTTGGGATCTGTGCTTAAGTCAGCTGCCACATGGCAGCCCCCTGGTTAGGCAGTTTAGCCTCTTGTGGGGCCCACTAGGTTTTTTGGGTCATTTTCGTGTCTTTCAGGTGTTTCGAGTTTGTTTTCGGCATTTTTCGGAGTTGATTCAGTATTTTTCGGACCTTTCAAGTGCATTTTTGGGGGTTTTCAAATCTTTGTTAAGGGTTTTCGGAGGTTTGTGGGGAGTTCCTGAAGCTTTGGCTCAGGTCTTAACTCTTTCGCCTCGTTTCGACTTTTTCGGGTTCCGTTTTTAGACTCTGTTTGATTGGTTTTGACGGAATCGCTGAGGTGCTCTGAGTAAACCAAATGTAGGTGTCTATAGATGCCTATCTTTAGCAAAGGTCGGTTAGCATGCCAAATACCAAAGCTAAGACGACACTAATTTGGTGTGATCAGAAGATTCTGACTAGTGCTTGAAGGAATAACCAAGTTTTTTTTCTGCGCTGAGAAAGATACTGGAATATTTTTCTGCCCTGAAGATAGGCTAGGTTCGATGTCAACAAATGGAACTGACCTAATGTTCTTCAATTAGAAAATATTTTGCTGACTTTCCTTGGGAAAATTTACTATCGTTTCTCAAGATGAAATTACCCTATTTTATCTCTATTTGGAGGTCTTTGTGCCTACGCTAGTTCTGACTAAAGTTTTTAGCTTGCTGCCCTTATCATGGTCTCGTCTGGGATTTCTTGCTCAGGCGTACTCTCGTACAAAAGCTGTCTTTATTCTTCAGTCTTCAATGCTGCAATGCTGCGATGCATGATTGAGATATGTGGTTTAGTCATGATCACTGGTCGATCTTTGGCTAACTAAGCTTTATCTAATGCTTGCTTTATTCGGATCCTTGTATGATCGCGGCTTTCCTTGATTCTGAACTGTGATGGTTCATTTGCTGTTTTGAGACTTCAGGGTCTCTCTTGCTTTGATTGTAGAACTTCTGTGGCTCTTTTGTTGATTTGTGGAGACGTTGGTGTCTTCTTTGTTTACTTCAAAGGTATTGGCGGACCTTTGGAAGTTTGTGTTGATTGATGGTGGGAGACTTCTGGGGTCTCTTGTGTTGTCTCGGTTTAGGTTTTTGTTGGCAACGTCGAGTTCAGTAGGAGTGAGAGAAATCGGGTCTCTTTTGCTGACTTTCGGAGGTATTGAAGGACCTTCGCGGAAGACTTGAGACTTCAGGGTCTCATTTTGTTAATTACTTTGTCTCTGCTTACGTGCTTGCTGTGACGGTGACCCCCGTAGAAATTTTTGGGATCTTTTTAATCTTCGGACGTATTGATGGACCTTCGCTGGAGATTCCTTCTTTGCTAGAGAGAGAGACTTCAGTGTCTCCTGTGTTTGTCTCAGGTTACGTTTTTGCTGGAACGACGTGTATGGAGATGTTGGAGCCTTCTTTGATAATCTTCAGAGGTATTTTGAAAGACCTTTGTGTGAGATTCTTTCTTTGCTAAAAAGAGAGACTTTAGGGTCTCTTGTTTTGATCTTCGGAGGTATTGAAGGACCTTTTCAGAAGATTTGAGACTTCATGGTCTCTTATGATTGTTTTGTCTTGGCTTACGTGCTTACTGTGACGACGAGTCCCGTAGAGATTTCAGGATCTCTTTAATCTTCAGAGGTATAGATGGACCTTCATGGGAGATTCTTTCTTTGCTAAAGAGAGAGAATTCAGGGTCTCCTATGTTGATCTTCAGAGGTAATGAAGGACTTCGCGGAAGATTTGAGACTTTGGGGTCTCTTGTGTTGATCTTCAGAGGTATTGAAGGACCTTCGCGGAAGATTTGAGACTTCGGGGTCTCTTGTGTTGATCTTCAGAGGTATTGAAGGACCTTCATAGAAGATTTGAGACTTCGGGGTCTCTTGTGTTGATCTTCGGTGGTATTGAAGGACCTTCGCAGAAGATTTGAGACTTCGGGGTCTCTTGTGCTTCGGAGGTATTGACGGACCTTCTGAAGCTTTTGATTTGGCTCTGAAATCAATAAATTTTGTGTTCCGGTTTGCTTGCTACGGAACAATTGGCCCTTGCACTGGGCAGGGTCTATTTCTTGAAATGAGAGCTTTGATCTATTTGTTGAGCCCCAGAGGTATTGGAGGACCTTCAGAAGCTTTGGGTTCTGAATTTAGCTGATTTCAAGAACCGGAGAGACGTCGGGGTCTCTTTTCCTAAACTTCAGAGGTATTGGAGGACCTTCGAAAGTTAGTTCTTGATCTTGTTTATGCGTCCACGATAAAGATGGACCTTTGGATGCGTCGGGCTCTGAAGCTATGTCGGAGTCTCTTTTGCTGAACTTCGGAGGTATTGGAGGACCTTCGGAAGTTTGTTCTTGATCTTGTTTGAGCTTCGGAGGTAAAGATAGACCTTCGGAAGCGTCGGGCTCTGAAATTAGCTGATTCCGAGAACCAGAGAGACGTCGGAGTCTCTTTTGCTAAACTTTAGATGTATTGGAGAACCTTCGAAAGTTTGTTCTTGATCTTGTTTGAGCTTCAGAGATAAAGATAGCGCTTCGGATGAGTCGGGCTCTGAAATTAGCTGATTTCGAGAATCGGAGAGATGTTGGGGTCTCTTTTGCTAAACTTCGAAGGTATTGGAGGACCTTCAGAAGTTTGTTCTTTGACTGGAGAGACTTCTGGGTATCTTATGTTGAGCTTTGGAGGTAAAGGTGGACCTTCAGAAGCATCAGGCTCTGAAATTAGCTGATTTCAAGAACCAGAGAGACGTCGGGGGTCTCTTTTGCTAAACTTCAGAGGTATTGGAGGACCTTCGGAAGTTTGTTCTTGATTGTGAGAGACTTCAATGTCTCTTATGTTGAGTTTCGGAGGTAAAGATGGACCTTCAAAAGATTAGGTCTCTGAAATTAGCTTATTTCGAGAACCGAAATAAAGCGCACTTAACGTGGCAATCGTATCAGTTTGCTTACATGCAAGGAAATGTGCCGACTTGGTGAGTCTATCGATGATCACCCAGATACTATCATGGTGTTGTTGGATTTTAGGTAAACCCCTAACAAAGTCCATGTTGATGAAGTCCCACTTCCACTATGCAGTTTCTAGTGGCTTCAATGGTCCTACCGGCTTTTGGTGTTCTATCTTAACTTGTTGACAGATGAGACACTTTGCAACGCATTGTGCCACATCCCTCTTCATTCCTTTCCACCAAAATTGTCATTTCAAGTGTTGATACATCTTCGTGCTCCCTGGATGTATCGAGAATGTAGACTCGTGCGCCATCTCTAGGATCTCCTTCTTTAGCTCCTCCTTCTCTGGTACGCATAACCTACCTCGGAATAATATTCTACCGTCAGCTCCTGAAGTCTACTCTGGAGGTGCCTCGTTCACTTGGATTTGCGCTTGCATTACTTGAAGCATTTCATCATGTAGTTGGGCTTCCACTACGTTCTTGAGAATGACAGGTTCCGCTATGACATGTGCTAAATATGCATTCTCTACACCTTCCCTAACTTGAAGATCGTACTTCACTACCGTTCTTCCTACTAAGCGCATCTGCTACAACGTTCGCTTTTCTCGGGTGGTAACTCATCGTGAAGTCGTAATCTTTTAGGAACTCCAACCACCTCCTTTGCCGCAAGTTCAGGTCCTTTTGTGTCAATATATACTTCAGGCTCTTATGGTCCGTGAAGACCTCGAACTTCTCTCTATAGAGATAGTGCCTCTACATCTTTAGCGCAAAGACAACTGCTGCCAGCTCTAGATCATAAGTTGCATAATTCTTTTTGTGAGTCTTTAGCTGTCTTGATGCGTACGCTACCACCTTTCCTCCTTGCATCAGAACACCTCCTAGTCTGTTACGCGACGCATCACAGTAGATGGTATATCCCACTCTTGGTTCCGGCGTTATGAGTAGTCGTAAGTCATTCCTTTAGCTACTCGAAAGACTTCTCGCATTCCTCGCTCCATTCGAATTTGACTCCTTTCTTCGTTAGCCTCGTCATTAGTGTCGTGATCCTAGAAAAATTCTCTACGAATCATCGATAGTAGCCCACCAATCCTAAGAAACTACGAATCTCGAATACGTTCTTCGGTTACTCTCATCCAACTACTGCCGCGATCTTGTCTGGGTCCACCACTATTCCGTGTTCTGATATGACGTGTCCTAAAAATAGAACTTCCATCATCCAGAAGTTGCATTTGCTCTTCTTAGCGTATAGTTAATGTTCATAAAGTGTCTGCAACGCTATCCTCAGGTGCTCCTCGTGCTCCTCTCGCATCTTTGAGTAAATCAGAATGCCATCCACGAATACGACTACGAACTTATCTAAGTACGACCTAAATACTCTATTCATTAGTTCCATGAACACTGCAGGTGCATTGGTCAGTCCGGACGGCATCACTAGGAATTCGAAATGTCCGTAACGAGTACTAAACGTGGTTTTGTCGATGTCCTTCTCTCGTATCCACAACTGGTGGTATCCCAAATGTAAATCGATCTTTGAGAAATGCCTTGCTCCTTTGAGTTGATCGAAGAGGTTATTTATTCTCGGCAACGGATATTTGTTCTTGATCGTGACTTTATCGAGTTGACGACAGTCGATACATAGCCTTAACAATCCGTCTTTCTTTCTTACGAACAACACAGGTGCTCCCCATGGCGATTTGCTTTGTCAGATGAATCCAAGTTGTTGCAGCTCTTGGAGTTGTTTACTAACTCCCCTTTAGTTCTTGTGGCGCTGTTCGATACAGTGGAATTGAAATCTCCCTCGTTCCTGGTTGAACGTCGATGCAGAATTCTATTTCTCTCGGAGGGGGTAATCCTGCTAACTCCTCTGGAAATACATCTTCGTATTCGGAAACAATTAGTATGTATTCCTTCATTGAAACAGTAGTACTTCCCTCTTCAAGAAACGTAAGTAAAGCTCGATGCCTATCAGTCATTCGACATCTAATTGCTCCGGTCATCAGTGGGTCGAGGATAGGGCTATAAATCGGGCCGGGCCGGGCGCCCACAGGCTAATAATTAGAGGACTGGGCCAGACGGGCCAAGGAATCACTTGTCCGCCAGAGCCCATCGGGCTAGACGGGTCGGGCATTTAGCAAAAATCTAAGGCCCATAGCCCGCCCATGTTTGCTAATAATTTCGGGACAGGCCGGGCTTGGACGGTCGGGCCTCGAGCCAAAATTATTTTTTTGAATAAAATAAAAATTAATTATTAGAATAGGAGGAAAAATCTACAAATGTTTTTTTATGGGCTTGAACCTAGGTCATTGCTACCATCTCAACAAATATACCACTCCAACAACACTCATGATTTTAATCTGCAACTTATATTTCAAAGTTTCACACAAGATGAAAAAAAACCCACAACTCAAAATTATACAGTTCAAAATAATCTGCAACTCAACATTTCAATGAGAAAACTTGTAATTACATGAGAATTAGGAATCGCATCTCGGAACATAATATAAGTAGAGTTCTACCTATGTTTAACATCAAGCTGTAGTTTTTTGGGATTCAAACCATTTATTTGACATAATGAACGGAACTGCCCATATCTTGTGCCAGAGACAAAAATGTACTCTAAATTATCTTTAATATGTTCAAGCATTTCTTTAAATTGTTTAACTTTAAAGAGATGGAAAGAGAAAGAGATTATCTTGTGCTAGAGACAAAAATGCCTATATCTTGGGCCAGATCCATACTAAACCTTCTTACTTTCAGTTGTTAACCTCCCACACAGATTAACGAATAAGAGAGAAGAAGCAATACCTCCTTTTTAACTGGTTCACATCTTTTATCTCAAATTGATACTGAGAGTCTGAGAGTCCAAAAGAGAAAGAGATTAGGTTGAAAATCTAAGATAGACCAAATAGCTTAAAGAGATGAGAATCTTCAGGTTCGATTGTTGTTGAAAGGAGTTTTGGTCCTAATAAAGGATTTTAGAGAGAACCCTAATAGAGCCTCTAAATATAGTCGTTGGATAATTAGTGTATCAACGGCTAGAATTCAAATTCGTTGGGCTTAATAGGAATCTATTTCGGACCACCCATCTGGTATAACAAACCGGCCGGGCGGGCCGGGCTAACAGGCCGAGTAGCGGGCAACAAGTTGAAGCCCGTACCCGCGCACCAAATTAAATGGGCCGGGCTGGGCAAGCCCATAACGGGCATCGGGTGCCCACGAACACTTCGGACACGGGCCGGACGGGCCGGATCTCGGGCTTCCAGGTATTATTTACACCCCTAGTCGAGGATCTTCTCCTTATCACCTTGAACAGACAACTTTTGTCCATCCAATGTGATAAATGTAACTTTCCTATTGAAACAATATAACGTGACATAATGGACGGATAATCAGTCTATTCCTAGGATTATATTGTACTCATTCATCTTCATGAGAATGAGATCAGCCGATAATTCCAGATCAGCTAAAACTATTGGACAGTCCTTACAGACTTTGTCTAACACTACAGTTCGACCTAAAGGTGAAGAGATATGTAACTTATAGTTCAAAGAAGTGGGTTCTAACCCTAGAGACACAGCAAAATGCACATACATAAAAGAATGAGACGCAACAGAATCAAACAACACCTTAGCCCAAGAACTAAAGATAAGAAATCTACCTTCTATCGCCGCGACTTCCGCTCTCACGTCTGGTGGTGCAAGATAATTAACGTATCCTTGGTTCCTCTATTGTTGTTCCTGAGGTCGGGGTTGGTAGGGTTGGGCATTATTCCGTAATTGGTTCTGCTGCCTATCCATTCTGAGGACGAGCGTATTGTTGATTCTGTGGTTGCCCTTAAGGCCGCTGATATTTTTAGATTTTATATTTTTGAACTTTTATATGCTAATACTTTGTTTTAGCTGTATGCATATATTTTGAGATTCTATATGCTGATGTATGATGAATTGAAATGACACTTGTTTTTTGGGAATGTCCTTAGTCGTCTAACTTGAGTAGTACAGAGTACCTTCCTAGTGGCCTAGAACTTTCATTATAGGCTACCAAAAACAAAGTTTTGAAAACAAAATGCTTTTTATTGTTTTGAAGATTTTTTGAAAAACATCGACTAAGAACAATAAAATGCGGATCTTAGCGATGATGATTGAGGAAGATATCATGTCCAAAGATTTATGCCGACCACTTATAAGGATAGGCCTTTCATCTGTTTAGAATGACACGAGATTGCTTTCTTTGTTGCACTTCAATTTACCTCGCCGGGTGCCATTTGAGACTATCGAGCCCTTGGACGGAGATAAGGGTTCTGACTTTACTACTTCTGATAAGTGAGGTCCATCCTGCCCCTTGCTTGCAAGTTTGGATGCTTTGACCAGATTCTTTCCATGAGATGAATCTTCTCTGGAGATGTGGGAACCTGCAAAAGAGGATCAAGTTTTCCCAATTTTCTCTCTACGATTTCTATTTTATCTCTTCTTCCTTTTTTGAAGCTCATCATTCTTGTTCTCTACCAAGGGTTTTTGTTTCCTTCGAGACTCAGAAATGACTTGGATTAGGTTGTAGTGAGATTTAGGATTGGCTAGAAAGAAGTATTGAGGCTCTAAGCTCATTTTTTCTTTTTCTAGGTTCTCTCCCTATATTTTATTTGTCTTTGCTCTTTTTTTTGAGAGTCACTTTTCTATTTTTCTTTATCCTCGTTTTGGATTGAGGGATGTTTCTGTTTTTTATGTATCCCTATTTTTGGTTGAGGAATTTTTTATTACCTGCTCCTTGATTGGGAACAATTTTTTGTTGCAGAATCTACCCCTTGATTTTGGGTGCGAACATGCTATTTGCTTGATATCTTGCACCTAGCTTTTAGGGAGTAAGATTTTTGGTAGAGAGATTTTCCTGACTTTGAAAGAAAAGGCTTCAGGCTCAAACTTGGCTTATAGTGGTATTGATTGTTTCAATTCCTGGTTCTACACTTTTTAGCTTTTTAGATTCGACAAAAATGGCCTCTCTTTTTGAGTCTCTAAAGCTTCATCTGCCCCTAATTTAGAAGTTCGAGTGACTTACCTATGCGTGGTATATTTTGAGTTGATCGGCATTTGTAGGTCCCCGTATGTCTTCCCTATCTTGATCCATTAGGTATATTGCCATTCTTGAAAGAATCTTTTTGATGATGTATGGTCCTTCGCAGTTCAGTCCGAACTTTCCCCTTGGGTCTTTGCGCAAGACTGGATGGACTTCTTTGAGTACAAGGTCGTCCTGTTTCAACAGTCTGGGCGAACCTTCTTGCTGAAGCTTCGGATGATTCTATGTTGATAGGCCTGAGAGTGACAAGCAGCTTTTAACCTCTTTTCGTCGATGAGATTTAGCTCTTCCACCCTATCTTGGATCCAATCTTCTTTAGGAATCTGTCCTTCTTTGAGTATCCTCATAGTTGGGATTTTGTAACGCCCCGACCCCGGATTCCAATGGTTCGACTCATTTTCGAGTCGAATCCATGACCTGAGCTTCGAGGTGTTACTAAGTGTGAATAGGTGCGAAAACGGAAACAATATCTTGAAGTTCAGAAGATAAGAAAATCAGTTTAAAAGGGGTTCAGGAAGCATGGAGTTTCAAGAGTGCAAATACACAATTGAAAAACAAAAGGGATTACACGACTGATTTGCAACAGTTCAAAGAAAAGGGTATATCTGGTCAGTTTCAAATCGGAATCTAGAACGGTTTAGTTCTTTAAAAACTACACTTAGAGATCTCCAACTTTTGTCTTTTGGCCAAAGCCTAATTCCAAGTCATTCAGTTCATAAAACGTATACAAACTTCAGCTTATATATTTTAACAGCATTTGACTAAAAATGCAAGTAGTTTTGACGAAAGAATGCATGGCTCTTATAGATAGAAAGAATCTCATAGGAATGGATATTCAAGGTAACAGATATGAACAAATGTAAAGAACTACCTCAAATACTTTATTTAAAATAGGAGTACTAAGAACTTATTCTTGAAATAATGATAATGGAAGAAAAGAAACTGAACCATTGTTCTGAAACAAAGGAAATAAAGAATACTTAAATCCCAATACCCATGTGATGTAACCATCACTTATTGTTTGCTAAGAGAGTATAAAACCTACTTGTCTTCTTATTCAACGAACTCTACTCCAACTTTTGACGCCTAAGCTTCTCAGTTCTCTCCGAGATCTGTGGGGGGAAAATGTAGGGTGAGCAAAGCTCTGTAGGTACAACCAAAACATAGGTTAAGTAACTAACACAATAAATTTTCAATCAAACAAACAATTCAAATAAACCTTTACCCACTAATCCCATGTATGCATGCCGAAACAGAAGATCTTTAGTTTTAAAAAACTTACCTTTTAAAAATTGGTGATAGTCATAGCTTTTGGCCAAATCCTTTTCAAAAACAAGAAAACATCTTTTGATTTTGAAAACAAACATCTTTATGCAAAAACCTTTGCAAAAACAGTATACTTTTCAAACACAGTTTCAATATTAAGATTGAGTGTAGAATATGTATACCAATACCTTCCTTATATATATATGTTTTATATATATATATATGTCTCCACTTGTTCGACAGGGCAATTGCAGTAGCCTACCAATGGCTATTACGGTCTCCAACCGTAATAAATTGTAACTATGATAAGGGATCAAACTATCACCTTATAAAACTTTTCAATGTAAAGTCAAGACTAGAAACAAAAACCTCTAGAAGACTATTGACTTATTCGATTCTTAATATGCCGAATTAAGAACAGAATCGAATATTTCAATCTCTAAATTAAATAAGAATTTATCACAGAAGATTCTTGTTGATGAGGAAAACCCAAACTGGGAAAAACCCTAGGACCTAGTCCAATCAAAGGTCTACTAAAAATTAATGTGAACTTACAGACCGATTTACCACTCGGCAGACACAATTTAAGACTCCCTCTACATTTTGATCAGCAATTGCTTCAGTTCAACTACAGCTTTGAATCTATGAACCGCTCCTTAGCAATCATGATGCGTCTCCAACTTAAAAATCCACCAAGTCCCGCAACTTGTTCTTCACTCGAATCCACGAGCCACACTTGAACTCCTTCAAGTAAACACTCACCAGAAATCCACCGGTAAAAATCTAATATTCAAAGGTTTTAGAAGAAAGGATTTGTTTAGGCTTCTAAACAACACACCTTGATTGATTCAATTACTAGATATGTAATTGCAGCACTTCAACTAACTGAATCAATCAAAATAAGTTCTTCATAAAGTAGAAGATATTTACTAGAACTTGAAAACCCTAAGATATGAATGTAGATCTCTCCAAGCTCTTCTCTTGATGTCTGTATCTCAACATTAATGATAAAATATCTATATATAGGTGCAGGGACGAGCTACACAACTTATAGAAGGTTTTGGATTATTAAATGTCGGTTTAGAAGTTTCCAAAAAGTTTAAAACACTCTTTAGGAAGTTTTTCATATGGCTGAAGCAAAAGGGTTCGAACTCAAATAAAAAACAAAAGCTTTCACCATAAAACAGGAGCCAAAAGGGGTTCAAACTCATTGGGTTTGAACTCAAATTGTTCCTATTTTTGTTCTTTGGACTTATGGCTGCCAACAGAACATGATTAGGTTCGAACTTGGGTTCGAACTCTAATCATAAACCATGAGTTCTAAGGTGTTTTACACCTTGTAACCTACTCCCTAACATTCCTTAAGTTGTATCATTCATCCGAAATAACTAAATCATCTATTTTGTACTAACCACCTATGATTCATGAGTTCTCTAGGTCACTTACCATCTTAAGATGAATTCCGTTGGTGAGTTGAGTTGTTGGTGAGCTTTATCTCTGATCTTCAAGTCTTCATGAAGTCAAGCAACTGAGACGACACTTTAACTCTAAAACTCAAGTACAATGGACTTTCATTGAGTTTACTTTTAACATGTAACTTGACAAGAACCTAAGGACCTATGGACCTTACACCTCACTATATTGCCATAAGTATGACTTTTGGGTTACTATGGCTTGTGGAGTCCATATACAGATGTACCAAGGGCTGATTTTTGTGAGGATGATCTACATGGTGATGAGAACATCCTCACAAAAAATCAGCTGATTATAAAACTAACAATCCAGTCATCTACTTTTTTAAAAATTAACCGTGGTTGAATCATTCATATTTACCATTAAATTGTATCAATGGAAGATGGGGTTATAAGTTTTAGAATTAGCTGATTTTTGGTAAGATGATGGACATAGTGAGACCATCCTCACAAAAAATCAATCCTTGATTCATTTGTGTATGGACCCCCAAGCCATAGTAACAGTGATGACAATATAGTGATGGCACTGTAACCACTCCCATTTATAATTGAGTGAGGACCTAGTGCGAAATAGTACTTCAAAGAACAACTGAACAAGCGATTAAGTAGGGAAAAGACAGGTACGGAGTACGGCCAGGGTGGGCAGGCTGGAGTTCGTTGACCGAGAAAGTCTCCTTCCTCTTACAGTCATTCCACTTGTCACAAGTTCAAATTTACACACTTTTAATTCCATTCACAACGAACCAACTATTACCTTAAAACCCACAAAAATAGGACTCTCTTTCCCCTCACTTTAGACATTCCTCTCTGCACCATACAAACTATTAACATCCTCGACTACAAGAATGCAACCCTTTTTTTTCTCTCTATTTTGTTCCTTTTCTTCTTTTTCTTTCTTCATTTCTCTGTACTGTAAATTCAATCCCTCTTCTCCCTCTCCCTCTAGATCTCCCTCACTCTCTATTATATTTCTATGTGTTAATTAATTAAAGTAATTAGTTAGATATATCTATGGCTACAGTTGTGGATCAGCAACCAAGTTTTAAGCATTATTGTAGAATATGCAAGAAGGGATTTGGATGTGGAAGAGCTCTAGGAGGCCATATGAGAGCTCATGGGATCGGAGAAGAGAACGGAAACATGGAAGAAGATGAGGACGAAGACGTTGGAAGTGATTGGGAGGAGAAGGTAGGGGGAAACCAACCTCCGGGGAATAAACGAATGTATGCCCTAAGGACTAATACAAATCGACTCAAGAATTGTAGAACTTGTGAGAATTGTGGTAAGGAATTTTCTTCATGGAAATCCTTCCTTGAGCATGGGAAATGTAATTCAGCGGATGCCGAGTCTCTTGTTCCATCGAAAGGATCTGATGAGGAGGATATGGCCGTGGAGGACGGGATGACACCGAGAGGCGGGTACGGGTGGTCTAAAGGGAAGAGGACCAGGAGAGCTATTATTAATAATAAATTGGGTAATTCATCAATATCCAATTGCCCATCAAGTGAGGAAGAAGACCTTGCAAATTGCCTAGTAATGTTATCTAATGCTGCTCATGCTAGGGTTGTGGTGGTGGCGGAAACAGAGGAATCATGTGCATCGGCTAGTAAGGAGGAGGAGGAACGACGAAAACCGGTAAGCGGTGTGACCTGTGCCGCCCCTGTAACCACCAACACTAATAGAGTGTATAATATTATTGATCACAGCAATAAGGCTGCTGCTGGCAAGGGTGTTGCTAATACAAATAATACTAAGGGAATGTTTGAATGTAAGGCTTGCAAGAAAGTCTTCAATTCTCATCAAGCATTAGGAGGGCACAGAGCTAGTCATAAAAAGGTTAAGGGTTGTTTCGCATGGAAAATCGATGATAACCTCGAGGAAAGCGTAATAATGGAAGAAGATGTGATCACCAATGAAGAATTCTTGATACCCACAAAATCTACTGCACAACCAGTCCTTCAATTGGATCATAATCATCGTCATCATCATCAACCTTCTTCTTCTTATAAGAAAAAATCTAAGGTCCATGAATGCTCTATTTGTCATCGGATTTTCTCATCTGGACAGGCTCTAGGGGGTCATAAAAGGTGTCATTGGCTTACCTCGTCGAATTCTACAGACACTTCATCATCTATTATTAATAAGTTTCATCATCATCATCATCGTCATCATCATCATCAGTTTCACGACCCACCAACACAAATTCATCATAATTATCACCTCCATCATCCAACAGTACCCACCACTAAATTCAATCTTTCTGCAGCTGAGCCTACTCTTGATCTGAACTTACCAGCACCTGTTGATGATAACAGTAACACAGCCGGCGGCAGAGTCCGACATGAAATAAGCAGAGCTCGTTTAAGCTTCGAAATGCCCACAGAGATTTATCTACAACCATGGATAGGTAGTACAAGTACTGTTCAAACCAAAGAGAACATAGATCATCATCAGGACAATAATAACAATTCTTCATCACTTGTTAATGATTATAATCAAGATAATATTGATCACCATGACGCAGCAGGAGATCAAGCTAATAATAATAAGGTGAAGCTGGCAAAACTAAGTGATCTAAAGGACATGAATATGGGTGATGGTGGTACTGGTGGTGGTTCATTTACTTGGTTGCAGGTGGGAATTGGTTCTTCAACAAGTAATAATGTTGGGAGTACTAAAAACCCATAAATATTTTCAATCAGAAATATGAAACATTTCATGATCAAGTGTATTTTGTGTATGAAGAAACTGTAATTACAGATTCAAGAGAAGCCCAAACCCTTTCATTAATTAATTTACTATTACTCTCATCATTTCATCAGCATCACTTTAATTATGATCACCTTTTGTTTTGATTTTTTTTTTGTTGATATATATATATATATATATTTGTGTCTTATTAATTTCTTTGTAATACTTAATTTGTTGAGTACTGCTGTGGGTGGATATATTTGTCCTTGAAATAAATATCATCCTCTCCCATCCCACCCCTACCTATGAATTCTGATGTTTTAATTCTATCAATAAATTAAAAACTAATCTCTAGCTGCCTGTCTATTCTTCAATTTGGTTAATGTAGCTATAGCTAGGTTTAATTATATATGGAGATAAAAAAAGAGAGATTTAAAGGAAATTATTTTCGTGGGAGGGTTACTTGGTAATAATTTAAATAAAAAGAGCCCTTTACAACTTGAAAGATAAATTTCTACTGCCCATTTTAGTCAATTTGGGTTTATGTTATGGGGCATGTTATAGACCATATGGATATGGATAAGGGCTGTGAGTCAAACTGAGGTCAAACCAGTTTGACTACAACTAAAGTTTTAAAAATTATAAAAAAGTCCTTAATTAATTTAGTATTTTATTTTAAAAACCTTAGGATATGAGATGTTGGAAAAAAAGGTTTTTATCCTACTTTCAAAGAGAAAACCATCACCGATCAAACCCCTTCTTCTTCCCCATACAATTTTTGTTCCTTCATGAACCTCCGGACATAAATTT
>MVGT01003041.1:74824-91796 GCA_002174775.1 Macleaya cordata
AAAATTTTAGAGTTTTAAAATAAAAGAAGGAATTAACTCCTTTCCTTATAAAACGTTAAAAAGTAGGGATTAGACTTATAAAACAAAAATTGCTTGTCCTCTACTTGAAACTGGTAAAAAAGGAGGGCTTTCAGCCCAATATTGTGAAATATTAATCCGATCCAAACCATCTAAGCTATGGTTTCTAATCAATGACGTATTCGATAAAAAAAGAGTATTTAAAGAGCATAGGATTAATATGAGTTAGAAGAGGGGAAAATGTAATGCCACCATGGAGTACAAGAAGGTGCACATATGGCGGAGAGAGAAATCTTTGTAATCTTAATTTTCTGCTTAAAATAAAAATATCATAACTTTTTATCTACGAATTAGTTTTTAGCAAAATTTATATTTTTGAAAAACATTCGTGAAAATCTTCAAATTGAGACTAGTCACTAATACAAAAATTTAAAAAGAAAAAAAAATGCTTTTAGTATCAAGTATGAAAGGGGTACAGAAGAGACATGATCGGCATGCCTTTGGCATGTCAACATATGTAACACCCCACTTTTCAAATCTTATAATCCAACTCGGATCATTAAACTTGAAAAGAAGAGTATTAGAAGGATACATGATTAAAGGTGTTATAAGAACTGAAAGGTCCCTTGGGTTTTTCAATATTTATGAGAGAAAAGTAAACTCAGTTGAAGTCTATTTTGAGTCAGAGTTTGAGTGTTCCCTCCGTGTAAAACTCACACATCATCGTGAAACGAAGCCAAAAGTGCTCCATCGGACTCTGTCTCTCCACCGAAAATTTCCAAGTATCGGTAAGTGACCTATCGTATACCATAGGTGGTTAGAATTGCATTAGGACTTAGTGGTATTAGTTAGGATGCATTGTTGACAACCTAGAATGGTCTGAAAAAAGCATTTATGCATGTATCCAGGCTGGTATCGATACTGCCTCAGGTCGGTATCGATACTGCCCTAGCCTGAAGTCAAAGGCTAAGCCAGTATCGATACTCCCAGGGGTGGTATTAATACCACCCTGCTGGCATCGATACCGAGCCTGTCTGTATCGATACCAACTGCCCAGAACCCATTGTTTTGAGCTACGGGGTTCTGAGTTGTGCGAATTTTATGGTTAGGGTTCTCATGCCCTTTTTGGTCATTTGCCACAACTAACCTAGGTTTTGTTTCTTGTCCATAAATAGGACTAAGACAAACATTCTAGGTTAACTAAGAAGGAAGAAAGAATAGTTAGAGTTTTGAGAGAATAAGGAATATTCAAAAAACTAGTTTTGTCATCTTCTCCATGGTTGATTCTTCTAAGCTTTTGTGAGGAGAAGATTCTTTCGTCCTTGAGAGTTGTTCCATATTAACTCTCTTTAGACCTTTATCTTTGCTAGAAAAGTTTAGTATATCCATCTAGCATGAAGATCTAGTAGGGCTTAGAAACCAAAAACTTTCCAGCACTTTACAGTCACCGGTGGAGTTCCGGTGAGGTCGTCGGCGAAGCTCTGGCGAGCTGCATACTTGACAGGGTTCAAATGAAGCTTATGGATTCAAGCACACAAGTGTGAGGCTTGTTGGATTCTGAGTTAGAGGCACACTTACTCACCATTGAAGAGGCGGTTCGTGGATTCGAGTCGTGAAGAAAGATCGGTCGAGCTTTTGCACGAGGGGAATCGTGTGGTCGATGTGAACGGTTGTAAGATTTCTTGTAACTCTTAGTGGTAATTTCTGGACTAGGTCCCCGGGTTTTTTCCGTTAGGTTTTTCCCCGTCAACAAAAATCAATTGTGTCGATTCTATACATGTGAATGATTTTTGTGCAAGATTAAAATATTTAATTCTCTTTAAATTCCTCATTTGAGAATCAAATAAGTCAATACTTGTTTGTTTCAATTTCATATCATTTAGCTTTTATCGTGTATTAAGTTTTAAATTGGTAGATATTGATCCCCCTTTCATATACACTTGGGAATAGGTGATATTTCAAGAACAAAGTTTTGTAATTTCTTCTCTCTATTCGATACAAGCCAACCATGATAGGACAACAAAATTAAATCAAAAGAGTAGTTAAAACTTAATTCATTGTTAACTAAGTTTGACTAAAGAAAATCAAAGGGTTTATGCAAACTAATAGATGTTTTAGACATATATTAATCTATCTAGAATCTGCATCAAGTCTGTTATTTTATACATAAATAATTCACCTTAAATCATTTTTAAGTCATTCCAAGGCTACAAGAAAATAGATAAACAAATCTAAAATATCACATAAGAAAGCTTTTCAATTTGGAAATCATAAGGTGCAGTAAAATCGACTGTAACTGGGTCCATCTGCACTAATAGTAGAAACCCAACAACAAGACATAATGTTTATCCCTATCAAAACCAGCCAATAATTAATCCAAAAATTATGAAATTTTAGGAGGAAATAACTGAGTTTATTATGAAAATAATCCAACAAACAGAACATTATTCCGATCTCAGAATTAAGAGAAACAATTTAAGAACTGCAGTATTATCAGATTTTGAGTTTAAAACTAAATTTGAAAAATTACAATTCCAACATTTGAAACCATTATCCAAACCAAAATATAACTTAAAGCATCCCATAATCCCTGTGATATAGTACATAAAGTAGTGTGATCAAAAAAATTAATCACACCTACAAATTTATGCTAGAAAGTAAGTCGTTTTACGATCGTCAAATTCACGATCTACGCTCCAACACCTTCCTCAAACTCTGTTGGAGAAACATTATCGGGGTGAGAAAAGCTCAGTAGGAAACTCACTAAAAATAATAGATAAAAATATGTATGAATGAGGAAATAAATTTTAAATACAACAAAACATATGCAACAGCAGAAACTACGTTTTTCAATTAAAAGCGTTGCTGAAAACTCTGCAGCGTTACTAAAATTTCACAAAACCTTTGCTATTTGTATTTTTCAGGGCCTTTCAGCCACGTTTTTGTATATGCACGAACTGTCACAAATATCAGATTAATATTTTTAATTAATCTTACCAGTCAGGGCTTGTTTTAGTGAGCCAACCACGGTTATCAAGAATCGACTTCCGCGGGAACAACATTTTCGTGGAAAGCCATTAGGGCTTACTGACCATTGATTTTATTAAATCTCATTTTCATATTCACCATATTTTATTTTGCATTAGATCTCAAATCACCACACTATTTCATCATAAAATATATTTTAAATAGATTTCATGATCTAATAAACAAAGATGATAGATTTTCTTATCTACATGATTTGTTCAAAAATAATATAATCAAGAACATAGGTTTATACTAGGGTTTTGACCCCTACCTTGATTTGCTTCTAATGCTAGTATTAAAACTCCCCTTTTGATGTTGAAAATACCTCTTCTCCAAATTGAAAATGTCCTCTTTGGATGTTGAAAAATACCTCTTCTAGTTGAAACACCCTACTTTTTGTATAGGCTTAATAGTGAAAATTAAGGTTTAAAGTTTGAAGAAGTAAATGAACTTGATGTTGAATGGTTTAGAAGATGGAGTAGTGCAACCATCATTATTTAGTGGTGGTGGTGCATCCATTATTAGCAAGTGGTGTTGGTGCATCCATCATTAGCTAACAGTGGTGAAAGTTGTAATGGTAATGTATCCATCATTAGCTAGTGGTGGTAGTGCATCCATCATTAGTTAGTGGTGGTGAAAGTTGTAATGGTAGTATATGCATTATTAGCTAATGGTAGTGATATATGTTTAATAACGAAGACTAATTTTTATAGATAAGGTTTTGTGTACAAAAACTTTGATGTAACTTCAACCCCTTGTTTAATGATATGAAGACATATATAAATCAAAATGATCTTGTGGTTTAAATCAAAAGTTTTGAGTGAATAAACATTATTCCTTAATGTAAGTCTAGAACTAACCATATGTACATAGTTTACTATAATGATCAGAACTCTCATATCGTAAGTCCAAATATCACAAACCATACTATTCTACAAACAAAATTCATAGCCCAAGACCAATTCAGAACATAAGATGCCCAAAAACGGGTCTAAATTATACTTACAGACATAAATACGAATTTTAGAAATAATACATAACATGTTAGGTTGTTTTAACCCAAAAAAAATAAAGATGGGCCTAGCCTACTTAATTATAGATTCATGCTCAAGTCCATCACCCAAAATGTTAGGTTAGACCATCTAACTCATAAACTGATGCCCAAGTCCATCAAAAAATGTTCGGTTACTACACTTAATTATGTTAAGTGTAGATCTCATACTAATAAAATTTTGGGGTGCTACATTATTACACTCTAAAAAGAATTTCGTCCCATAAATTTAAAATTAAAGTAGGTTTTAATCAATTACTTGTGAATAACTCTGGATATTTGGCTTGAATCATAGATTTTAGCTCCCACATTGCTTCCTCTGGGCTATGGTGTTGCCATTGCACTTTGACATATCGGATAGTCTTGTTACGGAGTTCCTGGACCTTGATGTTCAAAATACGCAAGGGTTTTACTTCATATGGAACATTCTCACTAAGTTGTACTTCCTGCCAGTCGATGACATGTGAAGGATCTGTATGGTATTTTTGCAACATAGAAACATGAAATACATTGTGTATTCCGGCTAGCTGTGGTGGCAAAGCGAACCGATATGCAACTTCATGAATTCGATCTAAAATCTTGAATGGTCCTACATATCATGGTGAATTTTTTTCCTTCTTCCCAAACCACTTAATCCCAGGTCTTGGACTAACTTTTAGGGATACATAGTCACCTACTTGGAAATCAAGTGCTCTCCTCCTATTATCGATATAGCTTTTCTGACGGCTTTGTGCTGCACGTAAACTATAATATCCCGTACCTTGGGTGTACTTACACCCCACTTGGGTGTAAATATCCAAAGCCCGGAACATTTATTAGGTGGGTTTTGAAATGCATCTGGTTCATTTCTCTTGGGCTCGGTCAGTTTAAGCCCAACAAAAACTGGGTTCGGGCCTTAGTCAATTAGGCCAACTATGGCCCACATCTAGGGGTATCAATTGGTACCCAAAAATCCAGAACCGAACCGGTATCGAAACCGTTTTTTGAGGTTCCGGGACCTCACTTTCTGGATCCGATAAATTTCGGATCCATTTCGGATCTACCCGTTTTGGATCCGAAATTTTTCGGATCCACCCAACGGGTACCCGGTTCCGTATAAATTCTATAATTTTATAGTTTAATTTACTATTATATAATAATTTTTTAATTGTTTTAACTTTTTTTTAATTAAAAAAAAGAAATCAATGACTATTATTTAATAAATTTTATAATAAAATAAATTTTATAATTGAATAGAATACGAAAATACAAAATACAAATAGGTTTTGTGCGAAAAAAATAAAAAAACAATAACTTAAAGCGGTACCGGATCCGGAACCACCAATTGAGGTTCCGGAATCGGAACTGAAAGGATCCGGAACCGCTTCATATTAACGGGACCGGATCTGGAACCTTTAGGTTCCGATCCGGAACCAACCCGTTGACACCCCTACCCACATCTAAGTCAGGAATTAAAATAAAACTTAATACGCATTAAACCTGTTCGGATGTCCACGCAGGTTAGAAGGTTTGACTAGAGTTCTAAGGTCCACATGCCTTAAGCATCTATATTTCCTAAATCATACCAGCAGGGAGTTTCTAAGTTTGCCGGTCACTTTACCATATAATGAGTGTTCAAAACAGTAACACCCTCTGGGGTTTTGTTCAAAAATGTGTCCACATTCTCATAATATGTTTTAAATATTTTTAGGTCAGGAAAACATACATAAAATAATGATAGGTTCTGCATGATGTTCAGTTAAAAATTTATGGTTTACGCTCTATGTGTCGGAATCATATTTCATAAAAACCTTTTGAAGCTAGACTCAGAGCTGCACATCTTCCATGTTTTGGTGAAAGTCTAGTTCCCAAGGGATTCTTTCAGAAACCAGGCACAACCCAGCACATATAAATTCGGTATCAACTTTCAGTATGCATACATCAGATTGTAAAATATAAAAACGAAACTTATCCTTCTCCTAAAATCATGAATATATACTGAAACTTCCACTAGATCTCATGAATCCAGAGATGCAACCAAAAATAAAATCCCATAAACAAAATAGTAAATATGTTCTAAATACCGAATGCTGGTCAGAAAATCGAACCTGCTGTCCAAACCGAAATTGACCCAAATCAACATAAAAACATCCCATCTTGTCCAAGTAACCTCTTCAAACTTACTCAAGCAATAAAAAACTAAAAATAGTGTTCATGGAAGACCTACCTAGTCTTCTTCCTTACGAGTATGTCACAACTCACATTCCAACGTATCACTTTCACTGATCTATGAAAGATGAAGCGAACGGGGGGAGCCAATGCTCAGTAGGGATTCATAAATCATCTAACACAATACAACATCATATCAAACATATATAATTCATATATTGAACAGAAACAATCAAAATAAAAATCTTCTATATTACCGAAGGTTTCAGACTGAACAATTGGTTCGCTTTCTTATTTAAATCATTAGGTTTCTCTTTCCATCGTACATCGTACGATCTTCTGCAGGAATCCCTCACCATGGAGAACATGGCTTGGAATAACCCATCAAACGATGCATCACTTCTCAAAATCTCTTATTAGATTTTCAACTGAATGTTTCCTTCATTATCTTTTATGAAATAAGTAAGTTCATACTCACAACTACCACGTTTTCACCTACCTTTACCGTGCGACTTGGTGACTGTTGATCCACTAGCTTCTTCTCATTTCTCTAAGTTTTAGAACCTTGAAGTTTCTTTAAGTTTTTGAAGAAGAAAAACACACCAAACCAGGCCCTAGGGCTGCTGCCGATTTCTCACTCTCTTCTCTCTTTTTTTTTGTTCTCACTTCACTCCAAAAGTGAGAGACTTGGAGGGATCGACCCTAGTATAGCCGATCTCTCCTTCTCTCCCTAGATTTTCTCTATTTCTAAGAACTCCTAAAACTCTTCTCACTTCCCTAAATATTTTCTTTGACCAAAGATAGAGATTTAAAAATCTTTTTGATAAGGAAATCTACTCCCATAAAGCTACACGGTTTGGGATTTCTAAGACTGAATGGTGATGATCACTTGATCACCATCCAAGGGTTCATATTATTTCAACTTTATAGAAACCCTAGTATTCTAGGATTATCCAAGTAAGAAGGTTTAGCTAATTAGGTAACTAATTTTTACGGAAAGAATTGAGGAGAGATCGACCTCCTCTTTAGTTTGGTCGACCTACACAAAGTGACCCTTGTTTTGTGTCAAATTGATTTTTTAAAATTTATGGGGACCCACTAATATGTTCACAAGTGTCCCTAGATTAGATCCAATGGTTCTGATGGTTCCAAACCTTACTAGATTACCAAAAATAACCCTACCTTTAATTTAGGGTAGAGATCGACCATACTCTCTCTCTTTCTTCTTCTTTCTATATATATATTTTTTTTAAACTCTAGGATCTTTATTTTGTAAATTATCTCCTTCTCAACTAACCTAGAGTAACCCCCAAGACTTAGTTATATTCCCTTTAGGTTATTCACATTTTCTAGCATGGGTGGGGCCCACATATTTTTTTTTCATTATAAATACATATATATATATTTATATACTCGTATACTTTCCCATGTACACCCTAGTGTACGAGCCATTTTTACGTGCATGCATACAAGGTTTTACCTAAAAATATACGCTATATGCGTTGTATAACTATATATATGCCTAGCAAAAGTGTTTTTGCAACTACTTTAATACTCATTTTATGCATTTAACCCTACACATGTTGTGCAAAACTATTTTTGCACCACTCTTCATCTCATCCTATGCATGAGGTACTAGTTTAGTTAAAGGTTGGAATCAATCCGTCAACCTCTCACTCATCACACGAAGTCACGTGTGGCATACTTCCTTTCACATGCATGGCTTCAGTTTCCATGCTCTCTTCACACATGCCACCCCACATTGGGTGTGTATAAAATTATGGGCCCAACCCATGGACTTTTCAAGGCCTACGCAAGGATTTTCATGGTGTTTCATTATCACCCCTTAAACAAAAATTTCATCCCGAAATTTATTCTACAAAGCCTAGGAATTACCTGCGAAGAGTTTCGGATGTTTATCTTTCGTCTCCTCTTCCAATTCCCATGTCGCCTCTTTCGGCCCATGGTGTTGCTACTGAACCTTCACGAACCGCTTCGTTCTGTTTCGAAGTTCTTGTTCTTTAGTTTCTAGGATTAGAACAGGTTCCACCTCATAGCTCATGTCTTCATTGACCTGAACTTCTTGCCACTCTATGACGTGGTCGGGGTCCGAGTTGTACTTTCGCAACATGGACACATGAAACACGTTTTGAACCTTTGCTTACTGTGGAGGTAGTGCTAGGCTATATGCTAGTTCCTCAACTCATTCGAGAATTTGAAATGGTCCAATGTACGTTGGGGTAAGTTTTTCTTTGCTCCCGAATCGTTTAACTCCCAGTCGACGGCTGACCTTCAGGAACACATGATCTCCTTCTTGGAATTGTAAGGGTCTCCTCCGGTTATCCGCATAGCTCTTTTGTCGGCTTTGTGTAGTCCTTAATCGTTCCTTGATCAGTTGAATTTTCTCCGTAGTCTCTTGAATAACCTCTGGTCTTAGGATTCTTTTCTCCTGAACTTCCGTCCAACACAACGGGGTTTGGCAAGTCCTCCCGTAAAGTGCCTCGAACGGTGCTATGCCAATGCTGGCTTGATAGCTATTGTTGTAAGCACACTCCACGAATGGTAACTAGTCATGCCAATCACCTAAGAAATCAAATGCACAAGCTCTCAGCATGTCTTCCAACGCCTGAATTGTTCGTTTGGACTGTCCATCCGTTTGTGGATGGTGTGTGGTACTGAGATCCAGTTGCGTTCCTATTACTTTCTGAAAACTTTCCCAAAACTTAGAGGTGAAAAGCGAATCTCTATCCGAGATGATTGATAATGGCACGCCTTAGTATTTTACAACTCTCGAATGTACAATTCACTTAAGGTGGCGATTGAATCTATACTTTTCACAGCTAAAAAGTATGCAGCCTTCGTGACTCAGTCGACAATGACCCATACACTATCGAAGCGTTGCTTAGTCTTAGGTAACCCTCTCACAAAGTCCATTGTGACGAAATCCCATTTCCATTCCGCTATTCCAAGTGGCTTTAGTGTTCTGTCCATTTTCTGGTGCTCGATCTTCACCTTTTGGCAGATAATGCACTTAGACACGTACGAGTTGATGTCCTTCTTCATTCCTTTCTACCAGAAATGCCGCCTCAAGTTGTTGTACATTTTTGTGCTCCCTAGGTGTATGGCAGAAACTGATTCATGGTCAGGATCTCCTTCCTCAGTGCTTCATCCTCCGGTACGCATAGCTTTCCCTAGAACTTCACTCCCCTATCAGCTCTTTGCATCCACCCTCCAGGTGCCTCATTGGTGCCGAGTTTTTCCAGAACTTCTTGTAGCTTTACATCCAGCTTTTGTGCTTCCACAATTCGCTTGATGATTCTTAGTTCTGCCACCATGTTGGCGAAATATGCACCCACGTCACCCTTCTCTACTCTGAGATTATACTAGTCTACCGTTTTTTCATCATTATTGCCATCCCCTGATACTTCTTGCTACGTCTGCTACCACATTCGCTTTTCCTAGATGGTAATTCAAGGTGAAGTCATACTCCTTCAAAAACTCCAGCCATCTTCTCTGTCGCAAGTTCAAATCCTTTTGTGTGAATATATACTTCAGACTTTTATGATCCGAGTATACTTTAAACTTTTCTCCATACAGATAGTGCCTCTAAAGTTTCAGCGTGAAAACCACCGCCGCCAGTTCAAGGTCATGAGTAGCATAGTTTTTCTCATGTTCCTTAAGCAATCGTGATGCGGATGCTACCACCTTCCATTGCTGCATTAAGACTCCTTCCAAGCCGATTTTTGATGTGTCACAGTATACAATGTATCCGAATCCAGGATCGGGTGTCACCAAAATCGGTGCCATTGTTACTTTTTCCTTGAGCTTCTCAAAAGATTCTTCACACTCTTGATTCTACTCGAACTTTACGCCCTTCTTAGTTAAGCGGGTAAGAAGAGCCGCCAACCTTGAGAAGTTTTCAATGAACCTCTGATAGTAACCAGCCAAGCCTAAAAAGCTTCGGATCTCAAAGACACTCTTCAGTCGTTCCCATCCCACTACAACTACAATTTTTGCTGGGTCAACTGCAATTTCTTTCTCAGATATCAAATGTCCAAGAAATAGTACTTCGGTCATCCAAAAATCACACTTGTTCTTTTTGGCGTATAGCTGATGCTCCCTTAAGGTTTGCAATATTGTTTTTAGGTGTTCTTCGTGCTCCTCCCGAGTTTTCGAGTACACCAGATATCATCCACAAACATTACGACAAAATGATCCAGGTAGGGTCAAAAGACCCGATTCACCAGATCCATAAAGGCTGTCGGTGCGTTGGTTAACCCAAAGGGCATCACCAGGAACTCAAAATGCCTATACCTAGTTTGAAAAGCTATCTTCACAATATCTTTCTCACTTATTCTGAGTTGATGATATCTTGACCGTAGATCAATCTTGGTGAAGAATTTAGCGCCCTTCAATTGATCAAAAAGGTCATCAATCCATGTCAATGGGTATAGGTTTTTGATTGTGACCTTATTGAGTTGTCGGTAGTCAATGCACAGTCTCATTGACCCATCTTTCTTTCGTACAAATAACAGCAGTGCTCCCCATGGTGAAGCACATGGTCGGATAAAACCTAATTGTTGCAATTCTCTTAATTGCATTTCTAGTTCCTTGAACTCTTGGGGCGCTATTTGATATGGTGGAATTGAAATTTCCTTCGTTTTAAGTTGTATACCGTGCAACTTCACGATTTCCTTGACATACAATGCGCTCAACGTTGCAATGGAGTGTTTTCTTAATTGCCAAAAAGTGAGCAGATTAAGTAAGTCTACCAACTATAACCCAAATACTGTCTTGAAGTTACCTAGTCTTTGGTAGTCCTCTGACGAAATCTATGGTAATGAGTCCCACTTCCATTCTGTAATTTTTAGTAATTTTAACGGTCCTGCTGCCTCTTGTGTTCTATCTTCACTTGTTGACAGATGAGACACTTTGAAACAAAAAATGCCACATCCTTCTTCATCCCTTTCAACCAGAATTGTTGTTTTAGATCTAGGTACATCTTTGTACTACCAGGGTGTACCAAAAACGTCGATTTGTGAGCCATCGTCGGAATCTCTTTCTTCAACTTGTCATTGTCTGGTACGTACAATCTTTCTCTGTACTACAATCCACCATTTGTTCTCTGAATCCAACCCTCCGGTGGTTTTGGTGTTCCGATCTTTGCTCGAATCTCTTACAGCTCGGCATCCCGCATTTGTGTCTCTACCACTTGCTTAATTATTATAGGTTCCACCACCACATGTGATAGATATGCATTTGTAGAGACAGTAGAGAGAAAGAGAGGGAGAGATGACGAGAGAGGGAAGAGAAGAAAAGGATGAAGAGGATGACGATGGTGGTGATGATGACGGCGCCGGTGATGCCAACGCCGACGACGGTGACAGTAGAGAGAGAGAAGGGGAATATAAAGATGCAGTCCATCCTTCATCCTATCAAAAATTTGTTGTTGGACGTATAAAAATTGAAAACCCTAGCTCTTAATTTTGTTTTATATTAGGTGTTTTTATGTTGTTTCTCTTTAGTTTTCAAACTTAGGGTTGATTTTGTTAAGTTTCATTCAAACCCTTGTTTGATAAAAATTAATAATTGGAATGTAAGATTTGGGTCTTTTTACCTAAAATAGAAGTTAAAAATCTGTTTCTTTTGTTAAGAAACTAATTAGTATTTGTTTGAACTCTTAAATTATATTGGATTATAGTTAGGCTGATTTTGTTAGTTTAAGCTAACATTGATCTTACTTTGAATTAGATAAATTGAAATAGATGGTGGAAGAAGAATGAAATTGATGATGTTAGGTTAGGATTTTGTGAAGAAAAATATGGAATTTGATGTTGGAGACTATTTTTGATGATGTAAAATGAGGGCTTTTAATTGAAGACGAAAATTATGGTATCTTGAGTTGAAATCAAAAACCTTTAATTTGATGATTGGAGAATATGAATTCTTGTAGAGATTGATTACATAAGGGTTTGAAGCTCTCAAATCTTTCTTAATGAAAATTAAGGATTTCATGTAGATGTTACATTGAGGGATTAGTTTCTAAAAGAGACCTATTCCTAGTGAACAAATTTGATTTAAGGTATTTGGACCTTGTAGAGACTATTTAAGTTAGAGTTTAGATTACCAAACTATTTGTATGAGATTAATATGAATAGAAAGGAATTCTGAAAGTGAATTTAGTATGTTATTTACAGTTGGATTGTGTACTAGGACCAATGCATTGATTGGAGGCGAAAAAAGCAATAAAGAGCTAGCCACGCAGGAATTAAAGTAGGAACTTATAAATACTCTCTTGTAGCCATTAAAGTACTTTCAATGCTTTTGATAGGGTTTAGATTTGTAAATCAAATGTAATTATTTTACAAAGCATGCATGATTTACTTGTGATGTCCTATTGATGTGAAAATGATTCTCCAAAAGTATAGTTTTACATAGAGATGTAAAACAGTAATAGTTATATTTAAAATCACTAGATTTCTAATAGTTATACATATGAATGAGTTATATACATATATAAATATATGGATGATTCTTTTCTTACTTATAGTTAAATAAACTATATTTTCAAAAGAATCGAGATTTAATCGTTATCGAGCTTTAGGGATGGGTATATTTCCAAAACCAAATGGATTTTGGGGTTCTTATAATATATATATATTTTACTTCCTTCCATCTGTTGGGAGAAGTAGTTGTTTTAAGATGATGTGTGGGATGGAGGTTCCCAGTTGTTGGGTATGTGTTGGTGATTCCTTAGGTACGGGCTTTCCCCCGACTATGATTATTACCAGCTTTCCCCGGATTATATTACGGGCTTTCCCTCGATTACCCGGCTTTCCACAGATTATATTACCGGCTTTCCCCGAAATAATATTAGATGGGAGATCACAACATATACATGAATGTTAGTTTTTATAGGAAAAAGTATTTTCTACTACTAAAACTTGTAGTATTATAATATATATTTTAAGGTGATCTGGAAAAAGATGTTAAATGCCTACAAAAGCAAATTATTGAAGTTTTCCTAAAAACAATGATTTGTTCTGTATTTTCATTATGTTTTCCTGTCTCATGACAAGAATGAGACTCTCATGATATAGGAAAACTATTGAAATCTAGGTTATTCTATTACTCTTTCTGGAAAACCATGTTTGGATAGGTACGTGTATGATTCTAGAAATATTGAGGTTACAGGCTGCCTAGATTAGGCGAAGACTTGAGGAGCATAACAACTCCTGGATTATTTCAATGATCATTAAGATGTCTGCACAAGTCAAACGGCTGACCACCGCGGCAATGGCTACATCGGCAAATTATGGTCAAGGGTCCACCTGAACCCAAATCATGAGCCAGCTTGCTTCTCACACCAACCGATAAATCAGTCGCTCGGTCCGAAATCAGGAACTAACGATGGGGTTCCACATCGGTTAAGTTGGAACACGATTTTGCTCACTAACTAGGAGCTGAAACATCTAGTCGTGGCCTCTTCACTCTAAGATGATTACACTACGCAGTATTGTGATGGTGAGATGTTAGTTTATCTATACTTGTATTGATAAGTGAATGGTTATTGGTTTATGTTGTAGTAAAACTGCCAAATGCTTTTACATTACTGTATTATGATTTCTCGGTTTTCTTTAAAACCTGCATTCTCTTAAATTCATATTAGTGACTACCTGTTAGTATTATAAGTTCTCACTGGGCTTTTTGCTCAGGAAATTGAGGAGACAATGGATGATTGGATGTTAAGTCAATTGAGGAGGCAGGTATAGGGAGAGTATCCACCTCAGGTTTATTATACTTGAGGTGTTGTAATTATTTAGTAATGATGCAGTTTATTTTACTTGCTTTGTATATATATTCTTGAGCTATAAATGTAAAACAAACACACTAATGTATATTTAGTATCACTTAACAAATCTTATATATGTATTATTTTATCAAGCGAGAGATCGTTTTAGAATTATGGTTTGGATCCAGCCTAGTGGATGACTAGGTATTTTATATGGATGAATAGGGTTGATTGGATGTGATGAGATGATATGGAGGAATGGAATTGATATAGAAATGTNCTTGCTTTGTATATATATTCTTGAGCTATAAATGTAAAACAAACACACTAATGTATATTTAGTATCACTTAACAAATCTTATATATGTATTATTTTATCAAGCGAGAGATCGTTTTAGAATTATGGTTTGGATCCAGCCTAGTGGATGACTAGGTATTTTATATGGATGAATAGGGTTGATTGGATGTGATGAGATGATATGGAGGAATGGAATTGATATAGAAATGTTATTTATGGATAAATCATCTCTTCTACAGGTTTATGACAGGTTTCAGAGCCTGAAAATACAGGGGGAACTCTGGCAAATTTTTCGTTGGTCCTAACCATATTTAGAGGTGATTAAAGTTCTGATGAACTGGATTAGCTTAACTCTGATTTAGGTTCATAAACCTCTATTTAGGTTTGTTTTAGCACTGTTTAATCACCTGGTATATCACCTGGTATAGTAAACATAACGCCTTGAGATGCGATTCAGTCTCCTACAGATTTGAGTTTCAAATTGGGGCGTTACATACATGCACCTGCATTTGAGCTTCACAATGTCCTAAGTCCTTGGCCATTTGTCCAATGGGGACTAGATATTATAGAACCGTTTGTTAAGGTAATTTGATAATTTATTTTTTCATAACATTATTTTTAAGCTTACATACTGTCTGCAATAATTAACTATTGTAATCATGTTACGTTTTACGAAAAGGCACCTGGAGGTAGTCAATACATGTTAGTAGGAACCGATTATTTCACCAAATGGATTGAAGTCGTGGCTCTGGTCCAATAAGGGAAGAAGAAGTAATAAAATTCATCTGGGAGCATATTATCTGTAGGTTTTTAAACATCACGTTTATCTATATATATGATACTAGTTGCATTACCATACCTTCGCTAAGTAGATTTTTAACTTTCAGGTTTGGGTTGCCATTAGCAATTGTAACAGATAATGGCCCACAATTTGCTGGAGGAAAAGTAAAAGCATTTTGTATGCAATATAATATCCAACAAATGTTGTTTATTTTAGTTTGTTATTTATGTTCTTCTAATATCTTCGCACTAGATAGTAAATTCTTAAGTTACAAGCTTATATTGCTTACGTTATATGGTGTTCACAATAAAAGATTTTTTGCTCCAAGATGTCCACAAGGAAACGGACAAGCTGAAGCCTCAAATAAATCAATTTTGGATACTCTAAAGAAGAAACTTGATACACGAAAAGGTACTTGGGCAGATAAGTTACATGAGGTTCTATGGGCATGTTGAACAACTAGATGAAAATCAACGTTGGAGTCACCATTTTCACTTTGTTATGGTATGGAGGCTGTTATACCTACAGAGTTACTCGTATCAACAACAAGAACCATCTCGGCTTCTCAGCACGTTAACGATCTTTGCATCAAGGTGCATCTAGATGAATTAGAAGAAAAGCGTGAACAAGAACTTATAAACTTGGAGAATTATCATCGTGCATTGCAACGTTCTTATAACAAGAGAGTACGACCAAGAGAGCTAGTTCCTAGAGATTGGGTGTTACGACGTGTTTTTCTAAATATAAGGGAGGCAAATGCAGGAAAACTAGCAGCAACATGGGAAGGTCCGTACATTATCCAGAAGAAAGCTGGACATGGTTCCTTTCATCTAGTCACAGTAGATGGTGAAATTATTGGTTAACCATGGAATGTCATCAATCTCAAAAAATATTATCCATGAGACACGATGTATGATCATTGTTTTTATATGATAAATGCATATTACAAGCAAGAAGCTATGTTTTCTTTCTTGCAACCAATTATAATATATGGTGATTGGATTCTCCATAGAAGTAAAAAAGTCAAAGTTTCTAGCTACATCCCAAAAGCTGGAATCTCATCTGGTTTCCAAGATTTAGCCTCAAGATCTTGGTGATTTTTCAGTTTACACACAAACCGGCGTGGATTCTAGCGTTTGCCCAAATGCCAGGCTTGGCAGGTTTTTTCAGTTTTCCTTCAACAAACTGGCACGGTTTAGGACTTGTCCCAAAAGTTCATGGTTTTTCGGCATTTTAACCTCAACAATGTCCGAAGGTTTACTGCTTTTTCCCAAAAGCTTGTTTAGGCTTTTCACCAAAAAGTTAAAGTTTTTAGCTTATCTCTATCGAAAAGCTAAGCAGTGGTTTCATAGGATTCACACTACGAAAAGCTTAGGTTTCTAGCTAAAACCCAAAAGCTAGCAAGATGATATATTTGACAATAAAAACAGATGCTATATATCACAGAACAAGATGACTCCATCATTATATTGGCATAACTAGTAACTAGCTGAAATATTTCAAAAATAATACGTCTATGACGTTCTAACATAATAAGCATCAGATAACACACCCACACAATAATTGTTT
The DNA here is from genome assembly GCA_002174775.1 of Macleaya cordata. Taxonomy (NCBI): domain Eukaryota; kingdom Viridiplantae; phylum Streptophyta; class Magnoliopsida; order Ranunculales; family Papaveraceae; genus Macleaya; species Macleaya cordata. The sequence goes on from MVGT01003041.1 coordinate 91,509, forward strand.
ATAACAAAGTACGACTGGCAAAAATAAGAACAACACACCAAAAAAGAAAAGAGAAGAGAACAAAATAGAAAAAGGATAAAGTAAAGTCTTTAGTAGCATATATCCTGCAGGTGACTAGCAGGAAATTTCATTCATCAACTTCTATTCAGCACCTGAGCCAACATCTTTTCTCATAATCTCCTCTTCATCAGTTTCTTTTTCCGCTTCGCCTACTGCTTCATTTTCCTTTTTAGCCATATTTGATTCTGCTGGAGGAACATTTGTTTCCACTTCTATCTCTTTCCCTGA
>MVGT01000533.1:5233-22001 GCA_002174775.1 Macleaya cordata
GATCCTTCAGCACGCTAAATCACTTTTCACTTCTTCTCTAGAAACCTGTAAAATAAAAATAAAACACCTAAACCGTAAAAAGGAACTGAAAGAACTAATTAAATTAAATATAAAAAGTTGAACCTTTTTTTTTTTAAACAGAAAAAATAAAAACTAGAGAGAAAATTTTAATTAATCTAAATCTGATTTGAATACCGTTACTTGTCCCCGGCAACGGCGCCAAAAACTTGATGTGAATTTAAACTAACCTAAATTAAAAGATTAATTTAAATCGAATAATACTCGCAAGTGCACGAATCATACATAGATATGGCTCATATTACGAGGTCGATCCCACGAGGACAAGAATAAAAAGTATCAACTAAATCTAAAATTAATTAAATCCTAATCCTAGCAATTCGAATTCATAGATGATTTAAAAACTAATGATTTAAATAAAGCAAGAAAATTTAAATAACTAATTAAAAGCAATTGAGCAAATCAATAGGAAAAGTTACTAAGGTTTCGGAATCCACTTTGTAGAACCTACAATAAAGTTATATATAGATACTAATTTTCTTCTCGATAACCACATACTAGGCTAGTAATCAAACATGCTAGTATAGAAGACTGAACATTAAAACCCTTTTCAAAACAACCTTATATATTATTCCCCTTCACTTGAAGGATCAAAAATAAATTAACCTAAGTATCCGAAAAAATCGAAAAAACACAGATTATCCACTTTTGATTTAATACGTTGTAGAACCAAGTTGATAATTGGTAGAAACTATCCCAAACTACATGTAAGATCATCACATGTGTCCGAAGTTTCATCCCTAACAATTATACGAAGTACAAATAATTAGAACAATAAAAACACTTTCGAGAAGAAAATTAAACATCCATACACACCATTATTGTATCATCCACAAAGCTTTATCCTCAACCCTAGTTGAGGGTTTAGCCACACATAATTGAACAAATAAAATAAATAATTAAACAATATTTCATTAAATTAACTAAGTGGACTTACAAAAATTAGCCTAAGATTACACTTCAATTTCCACCACTCTCTCTCCGCAGATTTCTCTCAATCGCAGTCTCTCTTTCTCTCTTAAACTTCGTACGGCAGCAGCAGCAGAACCCCCCTTCATGCTTCTCCTTTTAAGTTCTTTATATAAGCTTCAACCAACCGAATCCCTTGGAAATTAAGTTTCCATCTCCTGATGTAACTCTAGTGCTCAGCTCGGTTCCCAAAAATTGGTCTCTCAATCTCTAAGAAATCAGGGTCCTAACAAGAATAGAAATAGGGTGGGGTCCACTTGATATAATCTAAAAACAGAATTTAGTTTCCAGTTGGTATATGACTGACATGGGGTTTAAATTAATTTATATATTTTTACTTGATGGGGCCCACTAAGACTTTCAAGCTAAATTTTGTTTGTGCCACACGTACTTTGAGTGGGGTCCACTTCAAGTATTTGGAGTGAAGATGACGTGGGACCAAAATTGGTTTCTTAAAGAAACAAATAGCAAATAGGTTACTGGAATAAATGGGGATGGCCATTATTTGTTAATTAATTTGACTTTGCCGATTTGCACGTACTGGCGCCTTTATCAATTTTAATACTGATTTCGCCCTTTCAATTGTCCCACTTTGTCCAGTCCATGCCATGATAATGGCGGATATTGTTCAAATTTGAATCATTTTATCTGTTCCACTCACATTTCCTACACACAGCCAAAACACACTTAATTATTTCAAATTAAATTAAACAAGAGACTAATTAATATAAATATATAGGTACTACATGTGAAATATATGTGCTTATCAATACTCCTGAAGCAGCTCGAGCTACTTGGGAACGAGGTGTCATGCACACTGTGTTGGGGCAGATGGTACCCATCGTCAACTATTACGCAGCGGCTCACGACCTACCTCTTGTCGAACCTCCCATGGGGGCTTTTTCAGTTGTTGCTGACCACAAAGATGATAACGATGATGATAATGATGACAATGAAGCAGCTGACGATGATGAGGATGAGATGGATGATGAATATTAGACTAGGACTATCATTAGTATAGGTTGCTTTCAGTATTTGGATTTTGTTTAAAACTCTTTATGCTGTTTACTTCCTTTGGCACATCATGTTTAAACTTGAATTGCTTTTAACTGAATGTGGATTGGTTTGATAGCATGCTCTATGTTTTGCCACTACTTTGCATTCTTAATATACTATCATGGTTGGTATCCCACTATCGGTCTCCCCATGCTCTCCCTTCGGCCTTTGTCGATTTCAATCCAAAAAGGGGGAGAAAAACGTATAGTGGAGCTGCATAAGATAGGGGAGTTTTTTTTAAAAACTCAAGGACAAGGTTAATTTGAATATATATTGTGATATCATGATGACTCTTGTGTGATTTTGCAGAAATTCCCATGTTAGTAGTGTTGTTTCAGTTTGGGAGGGGGTTACATTTTTATTTGAGTCCCATGTAAGAATATCTGTGTTGTAATGCAGTGTTTCTTTTGGAAATTTCTTATGTATGGGGTTTTTGTCATGAAATTGACAAAGGGGGAGATTAAAAGGTCCCTCAGGTTTGTCAATGTTCATAAAAAAACAACTCTCTCAATGTGCAGTCCAATTTGAGTTAGGGGTTAGGCATTCCCTCTGTGCAAAACTCATGCATCATCGGCGATCTCGTCACCGGAACTCACCGTTAGTTGGTAAGTAAGCCTTCATTATCATTTCATAGGTGACTAGATTGCATAAGACCTAAGCATCATTAACTAGAATGGACTTAAAACATTAGAACACATGAAAAAGAGTGAAATCCTGTCTTGGTTAATAAGTATCGATATTACTCCAAGGGAGTATCGACACTTCCCTGGCCTGATCAGGGCAGTATCGATACTGCTCCAAGGGAGTATCAATATTCCCCTGACCTGTTGACTGCAGATCAGGGCAGTCTCGATACTACCCCAATGGAGTATCGATACTCCCCTGACCTGTTTGTCTAAACGGATCAAGGGACTATCGATACTGCTGCAAGGGAGTATAAATACTCCCCTGACCTGTTGACTACAGATCAGGGCAGTATCGATACTACCCCAGTGGAGTATCGATACTCCCCTGACCTATTTGTTTAAACAGATCAAGGGAGTATCGATACTCCTCAAGCATTCTGAGTTGTGCGTGCGTTGTTGCCAGGGCACTTATGCCCTTTTTGGTCATTTGTCTTATTTGACCTAGGTTTTGTCTTATGTCCATAAATAGGACTAAGAGAAACATTCTAAGGAAGGAAAAAGAAGTTAGAGAGAATATTGGTAGTTTTGAGAAAACAAGGAATATACAAGAAACCATTTTTCTGTCTTCATCTCCATGGCTGATTCCTGCAAGTTTTTGTGAGGAGAAGATTCTTTTCTTCTTGAGGGTTGTTTCCATACTAACCCTCACTAGACCTTCATCTTAGCTAGAGAAGTCTAGGATATTCATCTAGCATGAAGTTCTAGTAGGTTCTAGAAACCCAGAACTTTTCACCACTTTACAGTCACCGGTGGAGTTTCGGTGAGGTCGTCGGCGAAGCTCTGGCGAGTTGCATACTTGACAAGGTTAAAGTGAAGCTTGTGGATTCAAGCACATAGGTGTGAGACTTGGAGGACTCTGAGTTGGAGGCACACTCACTCACCATTGAAGAGGCAGTTCGTGGATTTGAGTCGTGAAGAAAGACCGATCGAGGTTTGCACGAGGGGATTCGTGTGGTCGATGTTAACGGTTATAAGATTTCTAATAACTCTTAGTGGTAATTTCTGGACTAGGTCCCGGGGTTTTTCCGTTAGGTTTTTTCCATCAACAAAAATCATTTGTGTTGATTGTGTGTATATGTGAATGATTTTTGTGCAAGATTGAAATATTCAATTCCTCCCAAGTTCCGCACTTGTGAATCGAATAAATCAATCCTTGTGTGTCTCAACGCCGCGTCGTTTAGCTTTATCGCATGTTTTTGAAATAGGTAGATATTGTTTACCCTTCCATATACACCTAGGTATAGGTGATATTTCAGGCATGATAACTGAATGAGATATATGATAATTACTAGCCGACTTTCAGATGGTGATGCATGTCTATATCAAATGATGATTTGCATGCGTGTTATATGTTTGTGTTTAGAAAATACACGTTGAGTGCATGATCACTTATGGAATAAGCAAAACATGTTACAAGAAACAAGATAAATATATTGAATCAAAATGATTCGTACCTTTTAGGTGGCCTTATGGCGATACCCCATGATGGCTTCCCCGTGGAAGACGATCTCACGATCGAGGGTGGCACCCGTAACAGCCGTAAGATTTAAAAATCGTAAAGAGAATAAGCTGTCGAAACGACCACGCTTTTGAATTATGTTGTTGTAAGCTTATCAATAAGCGTTGCATATGCTGTTCCAACATGATTTAGTGATGATTTATGCAAGATATCATGTAATGATGATCATGTTGTGTTTTGGATTGTATATGCATATTTTGGGAATGTTTTGGTCATATTTTATGATGATATGAACCATAAAATGTTGTTGTCACCAAGTTTAAAAAGCATGGCAGATCATAGTTAGAGAAATGCCATCTAATGCTAAGGTGTGTTGATAGTGTAGACATGGAATGCATGTATATGAGGTTTGGTGTAAATTTTATATTTTTTCCAATGATTTGAAGTTATAATTGATGTTGTCACATAAGTAAAAAAGCATGACAGAACTGTGGATAAAGGTGTACGGGACATAAATGTTGAAAACGATTATGAATGCATCTTGATGTGACTTAGAGTTGTCTTACGGATATCGAAGAGTGTTTTTAGGCCATTTTAGGGTCGGGAAGTAATGGGTAAAGCTAATTATTATCCGTGTTGCGTGTGTTGTAGGCAAGGTGGGTCAGTTGGATTCTTCTTTATGGGAACCCAATGGGGATGGGCATAAGTAAAGACTTTATATATATATATGTTAAGTGTTCTTATTGTTTCTTCCTACTGAGTTAAACTCATATTTTTCCTTCCTACTCTCCACTGATTTAAGAGTTGGAACATCAGGCGGATCGTAGATTCGCGAGAATGTTACTCGTCTTACGAACCACGGAGTAGGTTATTCTACATCTAAAAATACTATTACTCAATTTAAACAGGGAATGGGACTATAGATTTCATATTGAATGGTTTGACTTTTGAAAGCACTTGGTTTTGGAGTATTTCATGAATGCCTTTATTTATCGATGGATTAAAGGTTGAGGTTTTCTTTAAGAATGAGTTAGTATTTACTTGCAGCCATGCTTCCCATTTCATTATTATATCAAGTGTATGAATGTTGGTTTTAAACTCATAAATTCTATATTTACTTGATGAACCAATATTGAGTTTTGGGAAACCTTTACCCAAGAATTTTTACATGTACACTTTTAGGAAAGAGAGTGGAGTGTAACGAGAGAGTGATCATGATGGACTCTCTCTCTCTCTCTCTCTTTCTCTCTCTCTCTCTCTCACACACACATTACATTTAATTTATCTGTTAAAACCAGTTTTTAGAGAACACTTAGTCTCTGAGAACTGGGTATTGATTTAACTCTGTCAAAAAAAATATTTGAGGAAATTGCAACCCTTTTTCTAATAGACTGATCTTAGGGTCTAGTGGATGGGCTTGCGTCATGGACCCTAGGGTCGGGTTGTTACACTCGTACTACGAGGTCGAAGCCACGAGGACAAGAATAAAAAGTTTCTAACCAAACCTAAAATTAACTAAATCTTAATCCTAGCAATTTAAATTCAGAGATTAAGAACTAATGAATAAAATAAAGTAAGAAAATAAACTACTAATTAAAAATAAGTTGATTCAAAGGGAGAAATTACTAAGGTCTTTGGAATCCACTTTGTGGAACCCACAATAATTATATATATGATTATTAATTTTCTTCTCCATAACCACATACTAATCTAGTAACCAAACACGCTAGAATGGAAGATTGAACATTAAAACCCTTTTTAAAACTAGCCAAATTATTGTTCTCCTTCACTTGAAAGATCAAAAATAAATTAACCCAAGTATCTGAAAAACCAAAAAAACAAATTATCTTTTTTTGATTTAATACGTTACAAAACCAAGTTGATAATTGATAAACTATCCCAAACTACAAGCAAGATCATTATATGTGTCCAAGGTTTCATCCCCAACAATTATTAGAAGCCTGAACAAATCAAAATATTAATACCACTTTTGAGAAGAAAAATAAACATCGATACACCATTATTGTATCATCCACAAAGCTTCATCCTCAACCTTAGTTAAGGGTTTAGCCACACATCACAAACATTGCAATAAAATAATGAGGAAGAATACAACCAGAAATTTATGTGAAGATAGCGTTGATGGTGTCACGCTCACACATCGTCTCTTCTCACGCTATGCTCATTCCACCCTTGCTGTACTGCTATCTCCCCTCTCTCTCCTGCTCCATACGGTACGACCTTAAAGGGCCTTCTCCCTTCTGATATCCCTTAGGGTAGCATGTACATCTCCAAAATAGCCACATCCTTCTCTTTTTGTAATAAAACAAACGACCCAATACGAAGTTTCAAATTTCTACGTGTCCCATATGTTGTATAACACTAGCCCCCATACCCCGTGTAAGGCACAAGGGCTTTTTTTATAAAAGAAATTTTAAATTTTTTTTATTAGATAATTAAAAAGTTTAGTTGTTTTAAAATTTTAATTACTATAAATTTTTAGGTAAAAAAGTTTTAGGGAGAAGGAAATTTATTATAATTAGAAAGTTTAGTTGCATTAAGATTATAATTACTATAAATTTTTAAAGAGAGAATTTTTAGGGAGAAAGAGATTTGAGAAAGTGGCACGTGGCATGATTTAAGGAGAATGCTTGTGAGAGAGACACGTGGTAGAGAAAGGTTTCTTCTATAGTATATTATAATAGATAAGAGATTTTGGAAACAGCAATTGTTTCTTTCAAAACCTAATTTAGTGGGGTCCTTAATCACAAACCTTACGTAACAAGTAAGTATGAAACCTTGTTAGCAATTCTGTGTATGGCTAAAATTCGGGACGGCAAAAGTACGAGTATTATTCAGTTCATAAGAATTTGTAATACATTCCAACATTCGGTTAATCATTCGTCGTACAGGAAATATTCGATTTAGAGTTAATTTGTGTTTAATACTTTTCACATGTAGAAATTCGGCAGTAAAAATTTGGCAATATACCAAGTCTTCTAGATGCTTCATGGAGCATGTGAACGTATTACAATAAAGAAAAAGTATTGTAATCATCATCTCTTAAATATTATTTTTTTTCAAAAAAAAGAAAGAAAAATGTTGAACTTGCAAATGCATAATGTTCATCTTTGCTATTTCTTTGCTTTCAATTAGATTTGGATTCGATAAACCTTACTTCTTCTATTGAAGAAGGATGATTTGAGACAAATTACAATCTTATTTTATTTATGTTATAGTACTCATCATCTCTTAAATATTATTTTTTTTTTTAAAATAAAAGAAAAATGTTGAACTTGCAAATGCATAATGTTCATCTTTGTTATTTCTTTGCTTTTAATTAGATTTGGATTCGATATATAAACCTTACTTCCTCTATTGATGAAGGATGATTTGAGACAAATTATAATCTTATTTTATTTATGTTATTTTATTATATTTATATTTTCTAAAAATAAATGAATTTCGTTTTTATTATTTAGGGCCTATTTAGGAAGGTTTAGAAGTGTCTATTTTGAGTTTTAATAGCTTTAGAAAGTTGCTTATAGGTAGTAGATACCTTAGGGTCCATATTTTTGGTATTTTGGTAGGTTTCTAAATTGTTATATGGGAGTTATCAATATAAAGAGCTCCAAAGACGAAAATTAAAATTAGGGTTGTGTATTGAATCAGGAGTTTTAAAGATTTTGACAGATTTTTTTATTGATGGATTCTTTTGGATCTTAATAGAATCCAGCATATTTATAATGTTCTTAAAGAAAATCTATATTTTTTTTATAGATTCATATTTTGGAGTATGACAGAGTTTGCCAGACTTTTATCACGAATTTAAAAGGTTGTCACGGATTTATGAAAGAATCAAAACAATTATTTTATTAACTATCAATGGTGGTGGCGGTGATTAAATGATGAAATGGTGGGGGTGGGGTTGGTGGTTGCCGTGGAACATGGTAAGGTGGTAGTGAAGGTGGTAATGATGTGGTGGTGATGGTGGAAGTGGAGGTGGTAGCAGTGGTGTGGGGAGAAATATCCTAGCTTCTCTATTTTAAAAATCCATGAAAACAAATACGAATTACGAGAAACACCATCTACATGCAAAAATGTTCGGTAGACCATGGTATTCAAAAACCTCAAAACCTTACTTCTAGATGTCTATTAGTGATCTCTAAGCTGCCAAATACTTCAAAAGCAAACAAATATGCAGTGAGCGACGGAGCTTGATCGATGAACTGAACAAATACAATAATGCACTGATCAAAATGACTCCAAAAATAATAAAATAAAATCAAACAACAAAAACAATAATAAATCTGAAAATTGAAGATTTAAGCAACTTCTAACAGTTAGTATAAATCCTAGAATGTTTGATCTCGGTCCACAACACACAAAGTGTGTCGCATGGGGGTGGAATTTGAATTGAAGAGCTGCCATGGAAAGCCTGCATCCATCACCGTTTTTTTTGGCCTGTGATGTGGTGGTGATGGTGATGAGATGGTTATAAGGTGGTGGCGGTGGTGATGGGTGTGTGGAGAGAGACTCTAACTTCTCACTTTTAAAAATCTATCAAAATCTTTGCTTTGAGGTTTGATTATTGAGTGACAAAATTACATATACCAAGCCTTCCAAAATCCATAATTCGTGACAAGATGCGTTGTAGCCGCATCAAGAGTGTCGTCGACGTGTTCCTAATCCACGGGTGGTGGAGGAAGAAAATGATGAGAAGGGAAACAACCCTTTAACAGATATTGTGTTGGGGTTATGCCCTAAAAATAATATGTTTGACATCTATGGTTACTTAGTTTATCATTATTTAATTTATCATATTTGACATGTATGGTGAGATTATTATTTTCGATGAATTATTCATATATAAGTGTTATATATGGAGAGAGATATAATTCATTGGTGAATGTTTTTATTCGTGGTCTAGATAACTACAGGTTATTGGGAAGGCTATAATATACTAAAGTCGATCACGTAAGTGATATGATGTATCTCCATCACAGAAGTAGAGACTTCTAGACTTGTATATTGATGTATTTCGAATACATCGAACTGGATCATCGAAAAATACTTTATATTTTATGTCAGCATATTTAAAGTATTTTTACACTACTTTAGGTAAAAGTTCTTAACCCTGAGAATATGTATATACACTGTATGTAGATTATAGTTATTTTGTTTTGCAAACAGTGAGGTCAATCGACGAAAATGTGATCCAATATTCTGAGCAAAATGGATGACTGTGATCTCATAGTACGATTATAATATTCACTTCAGAGATATTCACTTAAGTTAATGCATGGAATATTATTCGAAACTGGCCAGTGATCTTCTAAAATGTTTAGAAGATTATTAGAATAAATATTGTATTAATGCATTTGATGGTTAAGGGTAAATAAGTAATCACCCTAATGGTGCTGACTTGTAAATGTTACAAAACCAGATGGTTTTGACGAATATCAAAAACCGTGGAGGAACTATTTGCAAATTAAGTAGTGGGAGAGATTTATAATAATTCCACAAAATCTGGAGGGTTCAATTACAAGTCCTTGGTGGACCAACTTGTAATTATTATTTTAGTTACTAATTTTATAAGAGTTATAAAAGAATTAGAAAACTAAATTATTAATTAGCTAGATTGTGTGGGACCCAGTTGAGATCTAACAAGGAGTTGGAGAGGGATGGGGATTGACCTCCCTTATATATAATAAGGGAGGGGGCAATTTTTAGAGACCACCCTCTAAAAATCGTTGGCTCCCTCTCTCTCCCCATTAATTCTAGTTATTTCTAAACTATCAAAAACCCTAGCCTCCAATATACCTAGAACTAGGGTTTGATCTTGAGGAAGAAGGAGAAACAATATTGAAGATCTGTTCCGGTGGATTAAAGCAGGAAGAAGAGAACTTCAAAATAGTGTCTTCATTAACCACGCTTTAAAGGTAACAATCCTTCAAACCTTCTTAAGATTCATAACAACGATTAAGAATAAATAGGGATCTAGGTATAGTTTTAAACTTATTTTATTCCGCTGCAGTTTAATTTTAAAAACCTAGGATCCCTAACTGTGGTATCAGAGCCTAGCTTAATCTGTTGTTAGAGTCTTTTATTATGTAGGATCATGGATCAATTAATTAATTAATTTTAAAATTGATTTATGTGGATGTGTAATTGAATCTAGTTATTTATTTATTTTGGAGGCATGTAAAAGGGCAAAAAAAATTGGTTTCTTGGTTTCCCTGCCTATTTAAATTTATAATGTTAGATTTGATGTACACCCTACATAAGGGTATAGGTTGAATGTATTTATTCTTTATTATATAATGGAGATCAAAGGAAAAGAAGATGTGGAAGATGGAGGGCATAGATCGTTGGGTTCTAGGAACCCTAGAATTTTAGGATTTTATTTTATGTTGATAATCTAAACCTAAAAGGCACCAAATTGATAAGTCTGTATTAGTTTTGGATTCAATCCAAGAAACCAATAAAGAAATATCAATTGATTTTGATCCATGATCTATATTTTATGTTAATAATTTAATTTTGATTGTTGTTAGTTTAGAATTAAATTTGCATGTTATTCTTTAATTAGAAATAAGCACCAAATTGAGTCCTAGGATCTTGATTAAAAGGGTTGATAACCAAATAAATCTGTTTCTTATTTTGATAGAGACCTTTTTCTTATTTTGATAGAGACCTTTTCAATAATTAATTATTTCTAGAAGTAAAGATTTGTTCCCATAAGTTTTAGTTACTAAATTTGTTATTAATTTTGAGTTTCTAAAATATTTTTGGAAAATCTATTTACTGATTTTGAAAAGGACCAAAATATTTTACTGATTGGTTTTATTTTGGAAACATCAAAATGTGAATGGGTTTGGGTATGACGTGTTGGGCTTATTGGATTTGGTGGCTTAATGTTTTATTTGAGTTTTGGGTATAACTAATGGGTTTAGTTAAACCAAGCCCAACATTAGTTATAATAGAAATTCAAAAGCAAAATAGAACATGGGCTCTATCAGACTAAGCCCGAGTTTGTCCTGCTGGGCTTGGTGCTTGATAGGCCCATGCCCATTGTGGTAGGGTTAGGGTAGCAGGTTGGTCAGCCCGCCTGACTTGACCCGCCAACCCGCCAACCCGACCCGCCGGCCCGACCCGCCGGCCCTAACCCCAGTCAGATGAGTCAGACTCATCTGACTCAGGCAAGTCAGACTGTCTAACTCGCTGAGTCAGCTGACTCAGTTGGATTGGTTTGGTTCGGACCAAACTAAGTTGATCCGAACCAAACCAGATCCGAACCGGACTAGTCTAGACCCGTTTTTGGGGATTTTTTGAAGAAATTTTTTTGAAACATTTTGGTTGGTTGGTAGTGGGTCCCACATAGGTTTAAACTCGTGGTTTTAGATTATGGGATGACTTGGAAATTATTAAAAATATGATTTTTTTTAATTTTCAAGAGGTTTTAAAAGGGGTGGTGCTTAATACATGCTTATTATTATTCTAAGTACTAACTAGTGCTTGGTTTTTAAAATCAAGGGACACATAATCGATCATTATTAAAATTATTAATTAATTAATTAGTTTTGTGTATTATCTTTTGATGCATGTGATGTATGTAAAATAAGATACACGCGTATACAAAAATCCCTCTTATAAGAAATTGAGTGGGAGAGGGATTTAATAAATAAGGATTTAATCCCATAGCCTTCCAAAGTCAATCTATGGATAAGTTTAGGCGTGCTAATGCCCCAAGGAATAGCACGTACTAAATGGTTATCAGCATAGATTGCTTATAGGGCTAAGGTTTAAACTAGATAGTTTGAACAGATTTCCCCAAGGAAACTGTTCTTATTAATCTAGCATTTTAAACAGAGACTGTGGATCACACTCAACTGAAAAATGAAAGACAATGCTTCCCCAAGGAACGGGTGTCTCTCATTTCATCAGAGGCTAAACAAAGATATTGGTTTAATTTGGCATGAGATGACCGGAAAATTAAATCGATGGAATTCAGAATTCCACCTAATTTAGGTATATTTTCAGATGACCCCAAGGACTGATGAATGTATACCACTGATTAGGATTCTGATATTAATTATAATATAATATGAGGGTATTATAATAAATAAAATCTTTAACTTATCTCACTTGTATTTTATTTTATGCATGTTATTATAGATGTCTGCATTCTCTCCTTTACATATTATCCTGAAAGAAAGCCAGTTGACCGGACCTAACTATATGGATTGGAAAAGAAACCTTGACATTTTGTTTATTGCACAAGACTACAAATTCATCCTTGATGAAGAATGTCCTGAACTTCCTGGTCCTGACAATCCTCATGAGGAACAGGAACGATATCATAAGTGGATAAAGGCGAATGATATGGCAAAATGCTATATCATGGCCTCCTTATTTAATGTTCTCCAGCAGCAGTATGAGAGTGTTCCTTATGCTGCTGACATCATTCGAGAGCTAAGAGAGATGTTTACTGAATACAGTCGCCCTGCCTAACAGGAAGCGACAAGGATGCTGTATAACACGAGAATGGTGGAGGGGACACCAGTTCGTGACCACGTGCTCACTATGATGGCCTTGTTCAATGAACTGGAAACCCTTGGAACCACATTCCGACAGTCTTACAAGGAGGACGTCATTCTTGCTTCACTTCCGCCATCTTTCAATTCAAAATGACTTACAATATGAACAAGATGTCGTCTACTCTTTGAGAGTTGATGAATCAATTGACAGTGGCAGAAGGAATCATGAAAGGACATAAGGCTGGAAGTGTTAACATAGCTGAGAGTTCTTCTGGACCCAAGCCTTAAGGCAAGAAGTCCAAGAAGAAGAAAGGAAAGAAAACATCTCAAGCAGCTAAGCTTCTGGAGGTAAATAAGGACAAAGGAAATGCAAAGCCAAAGAAAAGTGTTTCCATTGTGGCAAAACAGGGCATTGAAAGCGCAATTGCAGAGATTATCTAGCAAAGAAGAACGCCTCAGGCAATTTTGAATCATTAGTTGTTGAGGCAAATGTTGCCTCTTATGCACCAAACTCCTGATGCATTGATTCTGGAGCCACTAATTATGTCTGCAATACCTTGTAGGGGTTCTAGATAATAAGACAGCTAAATGAAGGGTAGGTGTGCCTGAGCTTAGGAACGGAGGTAAGAGTTGCTGCCGTTGCTGTTGGACACGTTCGACTTCTTTCTAGTTATTATGATAGTGAGAATAAGACTTTAGTATTTAAAGGATTGTCTTTATGTGCCAGATGTTCAGCGGAACTTAATTTCTGTTTCTTGTCTTCTTAGAGATGGTTTAAAAGTAGAATTTGATTCCTCAAAAGTTTTAATAATAAAAAGTAGTTTAGTTATTATATCGGGCATGTTGGTAGATGGTTTGTATCTTATTTCTCCTATCATTCCCTCTGTTTACAATAAGGAATTACACACATCAAATTCTTCTCTTAAAAGGAAATCACCTTCACCTAATTCTACATATTTGTGGCATCTAAGGCTTGGACATATTAATCTAAAAAAGATCCAAAGATTGGTTCAAGATGGGCCTCTAAGCTCATTGGAAGTTGAACTATGGTGTCTTTGTGAATCTTGTTTATAAGGTAAGATGACCAAGAGAGCCTTCTCTAGGAAAGGCATTAGAGCCAAGGATTTATTGGAATTAGTTCACACAGACGTATGCGGTCCCATGAATATACAGGCAAGAGGTGGCTATGAGTACTTCATCACCTTTACTGATGACTACTCGAGGTATGGCTACATCTACCTAATGCAACATAAGTCTGAATCCTTTAAAAAGTTCAAAGAATTCAAGACTGAAGTTGAAAACCAAACAGGTAAAAGAGTAAAAGCCATTCGATCTAATCGAAATGGAGAGTATCTCTCAAATCTATTTGGAGCATACTTAATGGAACATGGGATAGTATCCCAATTGACTGCACTGGGCACTCCTCAGCAGAATGGTGTAGCAGAGAGAATGAATAGGACCCTATTAGAAATGGTAAGGTCCATGATGAGTTCAGTTCCTTGCCCTTATCCTTTTGGGGATATGCCCTAGAAACTGCGGCATACCTTTTGAATTTGGCACCTAGTAAGACAGTTCCTATAACACCCAGAGAGCTGTGGACTGGACGTAAACCTAGTTTACAACATCTTCACATTTGGGGGTGTCCGGCACACGTGCTGAAAGGAAAGTCTAGCAAGCTAGAACCAAAGTAAGAGGTTAGCATATTCGTAGAGTATCCAAAGGGAACTCTTGGTTATCAATTTTATAATCCTAGATAACAGAAAGTGTTTGTTAGTACAAATGTGGTCTTTCGCGAGGAAGAATATATATTAAACTACAAACCACAGAGTAAGATTGTGCTTTAAGAATTATCAAATACTTTGACAGTGGGAGTAAGACATACACCTAGTTCACATCCCGTGAACAAGTAAGTGTATAGTTATTCTACATCTTTGCCATTCATAATTCCTCATCTCACTTCATCTTCATCTAGACAAATGATCAGAGGCGTAGCTGAAGCCCCTAAATCATAAAGAGTTGGGCACACAAATGTGTAGGAATTTAGGAACCAAACATTACCAGAGGTTGAAGAAATACCACATGTTATGTATGATCCTCCAGCAATGCAAGAACAAGTGGATATGGAGCAAAAAGAACCACCGGTTCAAGTTGATCCACCTTTTCAACCTGAGCAGCCAGAACCACCGGCTGCACCTGTACCACCATTGCTTCGTCGTAATGAGAGAGCAAATAGACTGCTAGCTAAGTATGCTAAATGCATACTACTGGGAGAATCTTTTGAATTGGTCCCTGATAGTCAGGATACTGAGCCCTCTAACTATGATGAAGCAATGAATGAGGCAGATTCGAGATTATGGTTGGATACTATAAAAGCTGAGATGGAATCCATGTATTCCAATCAAGTCTGGGAACTTGTAAACCCACCACCCGATATTAAACCTATTGGGTGTAAGTGGATTTATAAAAAAAAAAAAGAGGACCTGATGGAAAGGTTGAAACCTACAAAGCAAGACTAGTAGCGAAAGGGTTTACTCAGAAAGAGGGAATCGACTATAGTGAAAACTTTTTGCCAGTAGCTATACTTAAATCCATTAGGATACTTCTTTCCATTGCAGCTCATTATTGACTATGAGATTTGGCAAATAGATGCCAAGACAGCCTTTTTCAATGGCAATCTTGAAGAGGACATTTACATGGTCCAGCCAGATGGTTTTGTAGCAGACAACCAGGGGCATATGGTATGCAAATTGCGAAGGTCAATATATGGACTGAAGCAAGCTTCTCGAAGTTGGAACATCAGATTTGATCAGGCAATCAAATCCATTGGTTTTGATCAACACCCCTAAGAGGCTGAATGGTAATGTGGTGATTTTTCTAGTCTTGTATGTGGATGATATCCTACTCATTGGGAATGATGTAGGAGCACTATCATCAGTTGAAATTTAGTTGTCTAATCATTTCAGCATGAAGGATTTGGGAGAAGCCAGCTACATTCTAGGTATAAAACTTCTAAGAAATCGAAAATCTAGAATGTTAGGCCTATCTCAAATCTTATATAGATAAAATACTGGAAAGGTTCTCAATGCAAGATTATGTCAAGGGATTCTTGCCATACAGACATGGCATTTCTCTTTCGAAGGATCAATGTCCAAAGACTCTTGAAGAGAAGGAAGACATGGAAAAGGTTCCCTATGCTTCAGCTATGGGAAGCCTCATGTATGCTATCCTGTGTACCCGACTAGATATTTATTTTGTTGTAGGTATGGTTAGTCGATACCAAGCCAGTCCGGGACGTATGCATTACGCAGCCGTAAAGCATATATTAAAATAGTTGCGAAGGACTAAGAATTATATACTAGTATACAGAGGAACATACCTAGTTCCAGCTGGTTATGCAGATTCTGACTTTTAGTTAGATGTTGATGAGACGAAGTCGACTTCAGGATATGTTTTCACGCTTTGTGGTGAAGCCATCAGCTGGAGGAGCATCAAACAGAAATGCATTACTGATACTACCATAGAAGCTGAATATGTAGCTGTTAACGAAGCAGCTAAGGAAGCAGTATGGCTCAAGAAATTTCTAGGAGATCTGATAGTTGTTCCAGAAGCTACTCCGCTTATTACTCTTTATTGTGATAATAGTGGAGCAGTTGCGAACTCTAAAGAACCTAGAGGTCACAAAGCCAACAAGCACATTCAAAGGAAATATAATCTTGTCAGAGATATCACCAATCAAGGTGATATTATTGTCACCAAGATTGCTTCAGCGGATAACTTGGATGATCCATTCACCAAAGCCTTGTCTCAGAAGGTTTTTGATTCTCATATCCATGAGATGGGTTTAAAGGAGACATTTGATTGTTTATAGTGCAAGTGGGAGATTGTTGGGGTTATGCCCTAAAAACAATATGTTTAACATCTATGGTTACTTGGTTTATCATTAATTTAATTTATCATATTTAACATGCATGGTGAGATTA
>MVGT01000533.1:34859-75138 GCA_002174775.1 Macleaya cordata
TTTTTTTTTTTTTGTTTCATTCACGAACTAATAATTAGCACTATAAGTTCGTTTTTCTAGCAAAAAATGGCATCACAACGCCGAAATATTAAATCTAAATCGACAAGGTACCACAAAATCGAATTTTTCATGAAAATATGTTAGGAATCCAAATCGGCAGTTGGTGCCAATTTTGATCTCCTAAATCGGTAGTTGGGTGCTGATTTTGGTCACCAAAATCGGTGATTGGGTGCCCATTTAGGGGACTTAAATCTGCAGTTTGGCGTCACACCCTAAATTGCAATTTATTAGTATGTGGTGCTGTGTTTCTCTCCTCTAATGTTTAGATACTTTAAACCTTGCCATTTTATATGTCCCATGATGAGGGGAGATCTTTGTGTGGACCCACCTATTTGTGGGTACCACCTCCACGTGTATTTCATCTATTGGGTCGAATATAATTGTTTTCAAAAGTGCAACCTAGCTAGCTAAATCACTGATTGAGAATGATCCAATCAGGCAATCAAGAAATATGCACCTATGATATCATAGCAGATGTGCCATACATGATTATTTATGATCAGATGGGGATGTCATGTGTACATGAGCTCATGTTATGCTAATCCATCATGCATGCATGCATACACTATAATATTTGAGGTTTTAAATTAGGATGGGCATTTAGGGGGTGGAATACTGGAATGGTAATTAAGGCACGCCCAAATGGGATTAGTGGAGGGAAATCACAAACGTTAGAGAGAAATCACAGCAGCACATACGTATACTAAGAAATTGCAATTTAAGTGTGACACTAAACTGCCGACCTAAATCGGCACCCAACCACCGATTTTAGATATTTTCATGAAAAATTCGATTCGATGGTACCTTGTCGATTCAGGTTTAATATTTCAGCGTCGTGATGCTATTTTCGGCTAAGAAAAATGGACTTCCAGTGCCGATTATTAGTTCGTGAACAGAAAATAAATAAAAAAATTTTAAAATCTAATTTTTTTCGTTTCAAATTAACAAACTAGATCTCCTTTCGGCATTGTGATGCCGTTCTTTCTTATTTGTTTGAAGGAAACAACGGTGGAAGTCAAAAAATTCAGATCTAACCGATGGTGGTTGTGCGGTGGTAGTGATGGTTGTGGAGGTGGTGGATGTGCAGTGGTGGTGGTGGTAATGGTTGTGGAGGTGGTGGTTGTGTGATGGTGGTGATGGTGGCGGCGGAGGCTGCAGAATCATGGTGGCGGAGAAGAGGAGAGGAGTTTGACCAATGTGGAGGAGTGCTTTTAAAATTTGATGGTCAAACTTAATTGACCAAGTTCAACCAAATAGGGTCTGCTAATAAGATTTCAGGGGGTGCTTTTAAAATTACTCGAAACATAATCCCAAGTTAAATTTGTCTTGGGCTTGGGTTGATGATAACGGAAATAAGAAACATACAACAAATCCTACAACGATCTCTATGGCAACGTGAATCTAATGTACCAGGAGATGCCTTGAGATACGAAAGAATTAATCCCATCAAAGTGGATGTGTGATTTCCACACACCCTAGTGAATCGCACTCATTTTAAATGATAAAAAGCCTCCATGAATGCACCTCGTTATAGGTTCTAAAGTAGAACCTGCTCTAGCATTACCGTTGCCAAAACTCTAATCCTGCTATACGATAGATTGCAAAAACCCAATGACATGCTAGTTGGGCATGTATAGCTCAATCTCATGTTGATGGGTCATGGAAAAAAGTGAGTCAAAAGACATGTACAAAAAACGTAGAAACGTAGAATAAACCTGTACGTAGCTAGCACTCTGATCTAGTCGTCAAATAAAGTGTTCTAACTAAGTGGGATAAAAAACCTACACGTGAAAAGTCTATATGTATAACTAAATATTTACTGTACCAGGTCACACAGTACGTCGTTGCTAAATTAAAAACCAGGGGGGTGGGGTGTTGGTCGTACATATCCCACGTGTTCTCTAAGAACTCTCCTCCACCCTTTTTTACCCAATTCAACGACCAAAAATATCATAGCATATCATATCAAGAAATAATAGTGTTAGTTATTAGTTTACTATTGCACTGGCTAACACCACTTCCTACAGCTGCTCCCACGTCACCCCCTCCCCAGGAATAAATGACTACTTTGACGTACCAACCTTTATTAATTTATCTTTGTGACCAATCAATTAATTAACATTAACATCAGTCAAGAGAGATTGGTTGATACGTGGCACTCGTTGAGTGGCCGTGATCTTCATCTTCGATCCATCTGCTCTTTTAGCACAACTGTAAATATACGATAAAACTACATAAAAAAACACTCTAGTCTGGGAAAATTGCAGTCAAATCATCATTTTAAAACTAAAAACAAAAGCAGCACCCACCCCTTTATTTTACCCCAAAATATCCTTACTTTTTAGATGAAATGATCTCAGCTGTGGGTCTTGAATTGGATCTAGATTGAAGAATGAAGGGTCTAGATTGAAGACAACACCATCTCTTATTTTACCCCAAAATGCCCTTACTTTTTAGATGAAATGATCCCACATGTGGGTTTAGAATAAATGGTCTAGATTGAAGAATAAAGAGTTTAGACAGTAAAAAGCTAAAAGGATATTTTTGGAAGGTTTTGTGCAAAAATTAAGGGTGGATGCTATTTTTGTATTTAGTATAAAAATGGTGACTTTCGTGCAATTTTCTCAAACTAAAGTATTTTTAATGTACTTTTCCCTAAATATACAGTTCCCTCAAAGATTTTCAGGTTTTTAAATAATTATTTTCATCATCTAAAATATGCTCGAATATAAATTAGTCTGCAATTTCATACATTCACATATCGACATAGATTCGACATGCCGACCATATGTCGTATATACTCATACTTAACACTTTAAATATTTTATTTTAAAATTAAAAGTTAGTATTGATGACTGGTCTCAAACTTAATAAAAAAAGTTGTGACATTTTTTGTAAAAAATTAATAAAAGTAGATAATTTATCTCTCCTCTACATGTACACTCCACGTGTACGTACCCCTTTTATCTACAAACTTAGACTAATTATATGCCCTTTAGTTACTCTTTATTTACCAAATCTACCATTGATGAAGAACTTATATATATGTGTTTGCCCTAATCATCAAGGACAGCTCTGATTTGTGAGAGGACATATCTGAAGCGTTCTTTGTCCCGAAACCGCCATGTTTTATTATATAGATATATACTAACCGTAACTCGTACCTCCGGCACGACCCATTATCCGTGTTACTTTCTTTGTCTAAAATATGCTCTAACATAATAGCGTGTTTAACCCCAGTTCGTACTTAACACTAAAAATATGTTTTTTCTTCTTTTAAAATTTTAGTATCGATGACTAGTCTCATTTTGAAGATCTTCACAAATGCTTTTCAAAAATATAAATTTTGTCAAAAATTAATTTGTAGATAAAAACTATGATACTTTTATTTTTAAAAATTAAAAGTTTACAAATTTCTCTCTCCGCCATATGTACAGCTTCTTATTACGCCACGTGTACACTAACTTTTTGTTCTACAAATTCATAATAACCTTATGCCTTTTACCATTGATTAAAAATGGTAGGATGGTTTGGGATGATATTTCTCAATCGTTGATGGCAAAGATAAGCCAATAAGACATCCTACTTTAGTATATAAATATATATATATATATATATATATATATATAGAGAGAGAGAGAGCGAATCGGGGTACATCGTTATTCTTACATTAAGTGTACATTCGCTTGTGGAGCCTACCTAGAGATGAATCAAGGGCTCATTTTAAGTTAGGATATTATTCTCATCATGTTGATCATCTTCACAAAAAATTAGCCAAATATAAAACTTGTAACCCAATCATTCATAGAGTGAAATTAATGA
This sequence comes from Macleaya cordata, assembly GCA_002174775.1. Classification (NCBI taxonomy): domain Eukaryota; kingdom Viridiplantae; phylum Streptophyta; class Magnoliopsida; order Ranunculales; family Papaveraceae; genus Macleaya; species Macleaya cordata. The sequence goes on from MVGT01000533.1 coordinate 38,742, forward strand.
TAAAATGAATAACTCAAACACCGTTGATTTTCAGTGATTTTCAATCACCGGATGATGGGATTAAAAATTTTAGAATGGTCTAATTTTTTGTGATAAGATGATCAACATGATGAGGAGAATATCTTAACTTAAAATCAGCTCTAATCTCTAGGTTTATCCCATAACCAATGTATGAATAACGATGTAAACCGATCCGCTCTCATATATATACTTTTAGCATATATTTTTTTGTGATTCAAATTTAGATTTGCCTATTATTTATTAATTAATAACCGTATTTAATTGTTTCATCGAAGCAGTGGTTGCAAAATAAGGAAAAGAAAAGAAGTAAAACAATCCATACTTATTTTGGGGGATGAGTAACATTTTCTTTGGTTAGATATAGAAAATTGATACTACAATTGCATGTTATAATATGGGGCTCACATAGAAATGATCTAAGAGTTAATTTTTTTTAGGATGATCACCTCATCATCGTTATAAAACTTTTAACCCCACTAAAATTGTTTGGAACATAACCACAAAAACCGATATATTAGAACTACTTTAAGGGTATGTTTGGTTGGGCTATTGGGGGTAATTAAAAGTTGTGACTTTTCAGGAATCGAAGTCAATTCGTATTCTAGGTTATGGGAACCATCACCACCCAATTATAGCTTTTTGGTATGTATATGAGAATATAGATTTCAGTTCACGAAAAATCAGAAAACCAAAAAAAAAATAATAATAATGGTCATCGCCGAAAAGTGAGAGAAGAAGAAAGAGAGATAGAGAATGAGGAGATCAGGTCTCTAATCTTTGATCTAAGAAGAGATGAGATTATAAACAGAGTAAGATAGACGAGATCGATGAATCTGAGAGAGTGGAGTTCGATATGGCGAGCTCCCGGAGCTCGGGGTTTTTAGATTTGGCGAGCTCCCGGAGCTCGGGGTTTCACTAACGAAGAGAACATCGGGGTTTTTAGATTTGGCGAGCTCACGGAGCTCTCGAACTGCCAAGTATTATTAAAATTTAAAATACTTGAACCAAACAGCCACTTTTGTAATGTAGGTCAACCAAGACGTGAGCCCAAACATTTGAGAAGCGAATGAGTCCAAGGCAAATTCTACTTCCACATGTCTTATCAGTCAAAATGAAAAAGAAAAAAAAAATGTGATTTTATGTGGAAATATTATTTTCCTTAAAAAGACTGCTTCCAAATAGTAAATTATTTAGGAAAACAACCCTTCCAACTGTTCTATGCATCATCATTAGACCTAGACGTATCACAGACGAAGAGATCAAGTTTATTAGTGTTCTTACCTCTGCAACCGAATTTCTGTTGGCAATAGCAGTTTCAGCACGAGCATTCGCAAATCTCCATTGCACCAATCTCGTATGTAAAACTCGAAACCGATGAAATGCTTCTTCTTGAATCGGAGACACTTTTTTCGATCGGATGAAAAATCTCAAAACACCACCACCACCACCACCGCCACCTGACGATGACTTCACCTTACTAGCTCCGCCATTTTTAAGACCTAGAGGTTCGGGCGGATTTGGAGACATTACTAATGGATGATGAGCTGGTGAAGGAGATCTTCCTGGAGATAATGCCCACGCAGATGGAGAATTATTGCAAACGGATTTCGCTCTCCTTGACCTCGCCATTTCAATTGCTTTGGCAGCAGCAGCAGCTGCTGCTGCTTCTGATGATGAATTCCGGCCGTAGTAACGCTGTGAGAATCCGAATTGATTCTCATCTGATTTTTTTATTACTGATCCTCTGGATTTCGTTGTGGATTTTGATCTATTAGTAGTTTTGATCATGTAATTGGAGGAATTCCGAATGGAATTTGGTGTTAACGGAGGGAAGTCCGGTGGTGCCGAAACGTTTGAAGCTGATCTGCTTTCGGTTCTTAGTAGTAGATTAGGAGATTGAGGTCTTATTATTCCGGGAATTTGATTCCTGTGACTTCGACTCTTCTCCATTAATTCCGACGCCTTTGCTCTGGAGTTCCTCTCTTCCTTCCCGCTAAAACAATTAATGAGATGAGATAAAATAGGAACAAACGATTTTTGAGTTTCTTGTTTGTTCGATCGTTTCTTTCGTAGTAGGGGAAGAATAATTAATTAAGGGGCTTTTATAATTACATGGGTTTTTGTTGATTAGGAAATTACTATAATACTCTTCATAGTATTAGGATTTTACTGAATCCCCCATTTTTTTCCTACCAATAAAATACTCTACATATATAATTTTCTGGTTGATGTAATTTCAACCGTAGAATATTGGTATATCAGCAAATATTTGTAAGTGTGAATAATTACTGTGAATATTAAATTTGCTACTGCTTCATGTCGCATCACATGATAACAAATCGTTGACCATGAAAATATGTACATGGGCTCAGAAAGAATAGATCGAGCGAGTCTACGCATGCAACAGATCCTATAAAAATTTCATACAGAATTTCGAATTTAACGGTCGATGTGCAAAATTTGTTGTGTGCGCGATTCACAAGCTATCCCAAAATTTTACACATTCACCGCCAATTGAAAGTTTGTACAAAATGACTCGCTCGAAAAATATGCATATATATATATAAGCAAGAGAATGGATCGGAATATAAGCTTAAATGTATAAGTTATATGTATAGCTCATGTGGGGTTCATATGAGGTTGATCTAAGAGCTAATTTTTTGTGAAAATGTTCTCTTCACTAAAAATCATCCCATTATAAAACTGCAAGTTCTAGGTGGAGCCATAATTTTATAGTTGTAGGGGCCAAAGTATTAAAAAAAATTTAGGCAGGAGCCAATACATAGAATTAATCAAATTTTATATATAATAGTACCAAAAAATCAAAGGGAGTACCTTAAGATTGGGGGGTGCCAGGCCCCCTCAGGTCTCAAGGTAGCTCTGCCCCTGGCTAGCCCCATCAAAAATTGATCGAAAGTTGATTAAAATTTAACGGTAAAAAATGAACAATGAAAAAAAGAGTCAATTTTTAATGGAGCTAGCAGTTTTAGAATGAGGGAATTTTTTGTGAGGATAATCTACATGGTGGAGACAACATTCTCACAAAAAATCAACCCTTAGATCAACCTTATGTGAACCCAACATGAGTCTGTATGCCAAACCGTTCTCCATAAAAAATATGATTGTGACTGCAAATAATTCCAAATCTGCGTATTGTTCGCATATAATACGTGTATATGAGAAGGAAGGATAGGCCCGGTTACGTCCAAATAGGTATTATTATTATTGATTTGAGGTAATGAGAAGGACAATTTAGTCCATAACGAATTTAAGGGGTATTTGGCTAAAATGGAACTAGAAAAGCATACGTGGAGAGCATGTTGAGATTAGGGACCTGAGTCCTGTGAGCACGTTTAAGGAAGCCAAGTCAACGCTTCCACCAACTTTTTTTTTTTTTTGGTTTTTGTAACTCATCAGAAGCATTTGAAATTGAACAAATATTAGGTTCTCTTTAGACATATAACCCTCCTTTTTATAATTCATTTGAAGAAATGTCCCAATGTTTTGAAAAATTATTAGATATTACCCTAAAGAACGTAATCAAAATTACCAACAAATTTTTAAATATCATAATAGACAAGCTCACAACTACACCTTGTTTTACAAGTTTAATTTTGGGATTAAAAATAAAAATTAATTAAATCGTTTTATTTCTAAACTAGAAGTTTAAGAGATTCTTATCCTTTTTTTTATTAGTCAATGGCAATTAATTGTTCGGATTTTATATTTTTTAATGGGTTATTGCCCATTTGCAAGCGAAAGAGAAAGATAAATGCCCTTAACACTAAAAGCAACGCCACCAAAGTACAAAACATTTGCGCGGGGTCTAAATGGTATCTTTGCCTTTGCGCATCCTTAAGTAATAGTCCCCTCATAAAAAAAAAAAATATTAGCAAAACTGACATATTTGTCGATTACCTAGTAAAAATTTATAAAGTGGGTTGTTAGTTGTATAAAACCGACAAACCACTTTGTAACTATATTGTCGATTCTACATAACCAATAAAATGAATAATCAATAAATTATTTTATTATATTATTGGTTGTATGAACCTAAGTAATTAGAACGTAGAACGGGAGCGAGGGCGTGAGCAGGATCGGGAGCGTCGGAGCGCCCCATCATAAAATATTTAGGGTTTGGAGCGCCTAGTATATATTTAATATGTATGTTGACATATATTTTGAATATAATATAATAAATATGAAAAAATAATATATATTAATTTGAATACATTTTAATATATTTCTCTAAAAAGAAGAATACATTTTAACATATATGTAATATATATGGCACACAAGTTAAGAAATTCTGATATATTTATACATGTGCATAGAACTCTCAGATTATTAAGAATGGACGACTTAGATGAGCACTTATCTATGAATCACTTTTTGTGAAAATCGCCACATGTCATCAAATGATTTTAGGGCAGCACGTGTCACTAGGAGAGATCCTTCAAATCCTTTTACTATTGTACTTTATCAACAGAAAAAGAAAAGAGTGTTACTTTTTGGACCGACGCCCTTACAAAATAACTGCCCGATGCTTATGTGACCTGGTGGGTCCCACTGCCACATAATTTGAAAACTCCTCATAACATTTTTGGGAGGTAAGTCCCACTGGTTCCACATAAACATCTGGCACTAGTTTTGTATAATGATCGGTCCAAAAAGCTTTATTGAAAAGAAAAAGACTCTGGAAGCAAAGAACAGAGTTTAGAGCAAGCTTTCTTCTCCACCATGTTTTGAGCATTTTTTTTCTTTTCATCTTTCATTTTCTTCAATTTGGCACACTTGGATCTTGCAGATCCTTCATCTTCTCCTTTAAACGGTACCCTATCTATTAACGTTACCCCACATGCAAGACCCAACGCAACAACTTGCAGATCAACGTTAATCTCATGGGTCCCACAACAATTTTATACGATCTGGATCATATAAGATTTCCTATCACATATCAACTTGCAATAGTTCTTATCTTCTTATCAATTAATTAACTTTGTAACAACTAGGTTTATCTCTAATTTGTTCTTATCACATATTGTATCTTATCTCTGATTTGTGCTTATCACATACGATGTACTTAGAATATATATTAGTTAATACATTCATCGTCAAACACAAGTTGTGTTGACAACAAACTCCGATTTTTATTTTATATGGTATCAGAGCACAGAAGCTCTAGATCCTTGTTTAATTTGTTTCTTCGTTTCTCACCATGACTGACGAGTCTGCAACTTCGCAACCTCCACGCAATGGATCGACACAACGCAATGGATCAGTACAACCTTCTTCATCGCTCATGCCTGGTGATCCTTTTCTTGTGCATCCTTCCGACAGTCCCACATCCGTGTTCGTTCAGCCCCCATTAACAGGTGATAACTACGGCACCTGGGTACGAGGAATGACAAAAGCACTTAGTACTAAGGATAAGTTGGGTTTTGTAGATGGCTCAATCGTTGAACCTACTGATGATCCTTCCAAATATCTTCAATGGAAGCGTGCTGATGATCTTGTGTCGAGTTGGATTCACCACTCTGTTGTTCCCGAGATCAAATCGAGCATTTTATATGCTCCGTCTTCTGCTGCTATATGGAAAGATTTGAAGGAGCGTTTCTCCCAAACAAGTGCTCCCAAACTTTATCAACTCAAACAGAACATTGCATCTTTGAAACAAGATGAGAGTTCTGTTTCGTCTTATTACACACGTTTGCGATCATTGTGGGACGAGGTTGATTCTATTCGCCCCGTACCTAATTGCATGTGTGGTGCTGGCAAGCAATCTCTTGAGAACCTCGACCAAGACAGAGCCATGGAATTCCTTCAAGGAATTCATGACAGATTTTCTGGTCTTCGCAGCAACATTTTACAACGAGACACTTTTCCATCAGCAAAGTCCATCTATAATCTAGTACGTCAGGAGGAAGTACAACAAGATCTTCATCTTGCTAGCACACCACAAATTGATTCTGCAGCTTTACAGGTAAAACGTTTTGATCAACAACAATCTTCCAAGTCTTTTAATAATAATAACAATAAGAGGACAAGCCAAGTCCATTTCTGTGAGCATTGTCAGCGACATGGGCACTCCAAATCTCATTGTTATAAGCTTATTGGTTATCCAAATCGTCCCAAAGACGGAACCAACAAAGATGGTACTGCACTCTCTACTTCCGCTACAACTATTACCGATGCAACAAGACCTGTTCCAACACTTACCCATGCTGAATACACTAGCATTATTGCTCTCATAAAAAAATCCAATGATGCTGCCTCATCCAGCATTGTCCCTTCTGTCAATATAACAGGTACCATACTTAATACTTTTCAATCTCAATGGTACATTGATAGTGGAGCAACACATCATGTGTGCTGCTCCCTTTCTTTTTTTAATTCATTTAAAGATGCACCTCACGGTTATGTTGTTCAACTGCCTGATGGTAGTATTTCTTCGGTCAAATACATTGGAACCGTTATTTTTTCTCCTGTTTTGACACTAACAAATGTCTATTTTATTCCTAGTTTCAAATTTAATTTGATATCCGTTAGTCAACTAACGCGTACTACGAATTGTATTGTTCAATTCTCACCCACTTCTTGTTATTTTCAGGACCAGTCGACGACTCGCGTGATTGGTCAGGCTGATTTATTTGGTGGACTTTATCAGCTTCGTTCTTCATCTATTTCCTTAGCTCTTCGGAATAAGCCATTTGATATATGGCATAGTCGTTTAGGGCATCCGAGTATAGCTAGGTTTCGTTTTTTAGTGAATAATTTTGATTATATTACTTCTACTTTTGATCATGTATGTGATGTTTGTCCTCAAGCCAAACAATCACGATTGAAATTTAATAAAAGTTCTTCTGTTAGTTCTAGACCTTTTGAGCTAGTTCATTGCGATATTTGGGGACCTTTCTCTGTCCCCTCCCTCACTGGTGCACGTTATTTTTTGACTATTGTGGATGATTATACACGTTGCACATGGGCGTTCTTAATGAAGGTTAAATCCGAAACACTGAAATATCTCAAATATTTTTTTCACCATGTTCTCAATCAATTTATGCAACCCATTCGAACTGTAGCATCTGGATCGGGTTCCTTTATTCTACCTCATTTACAACGATTTCGGACTAACAATGGTTCAGAATTTACGTGTAATGAACTTCAACAATGGTTTGCCTCTAATGGCATCATTCATCAGCGCTCTTGTGTTTCTACTCCACAACAAAATAGTGTGGTTGAACGGAAACACCACCATTTGCTCGATGTTGCGCGTGCTATACGTTTTCAGGCCTCCTTGCCCCTGAAATTTTGGGGTGAGTGTTTGCTAACTGCAGCCTTTTTAATTAACAAAATGCCCACTCCGATTTTGGATCATAAATCTCCCCATGAGGTGTTAATTGGAAAAATACCGGACTATTCTTATTTAAAGGTTTTTGGTTGTTAATGTTTTGCGCGAAATACTCATATCAAATCGAAATTTGATGCTCGTGCTATACCATGCATTTTCCTTGGTTATCCATTTGGCTACAAGGGTTACCTTGTCTATGACATTAGAGAAAACAAATCATTTGTTTCTCGAGATGTGGTTTTCCATGAAATGGTGTTTCCATATCATGATGTTGGTGAACTGGACCAATCTACTTTACCATCTTATCCTTTTGATTCTTTTTTTACCTTCGATAAACCCGTAGGTTCTTATAATGCACCTTCAACTCCCACACCGTTAGATGAACCTACACCTTTCACACCCTCAGATGCTCCCACGTCTCCCTCATCACCTATTAACCAATCGCCCATCCCACAAATCATCACCTCGCAAACCGACACACCCATAACTTCCCCATCGACTGGGCCTTCCGTGATTGACCCACGTGCTAACCCCGCACCTGTTCCCCAGATCGTGGCTCCACCGGCCACTCCTGATCTTGTCCGTTCATCGCGAGACAGACGCCCTCCACATTATTTAAAAGATTACATATGCTCCATGGTGGGTTGTACAAATTCTAATCCATATCCCTTAACTAATTATCTCTCCTTCAATCAATTTTCACCGCCTCATCGTGCGTTCCTCACAAGTGTTATTACCAATGAGGAACCCACCTCTTATACTGTTGCTATGAAATCTCCTCATTGACGTGATGCCATGGCTAAGGAAATTTCAGCTTTGGAACACAACAATACATGGGATTTGGCCCACTTACATCCAGGTAAATCTGCCATTGGTTGTAAATGGATCTATAAGATCAAATACAACTCAGACGGTACAATCGAGCGCTACAAGGCCCGTCTTGTTGCTAAGGGATTTACTCAGCAAGAGGGTGTCGATTTTCATGACACTTTTGCCCCTGTAGCAAAACTAGTTACTGTTCGTGTCCTTCTCTCTGTTGCCGCCATTAAAGGCTGGGCACTCCATCAAATGGATGTTAATAATGCTTTCCTCCAAGGGGATCTTGAGGAGGAAGTTTACATGCAAATTCCTCCGGGTTTTGCAAAGACAGGTGAAACTCGTGTTTATCGCCTCAAAAAGTCCTTATATGGTCTTCGTCAAGCTTCTCGGCAATGGTTTGCTAAATTCTCATCTGCCCTTCTTCACGAGGGATTCACACAATCCATAGCTGATTACTCCTTATTTACTCTTCATCGTAACTCCACTTCTTTATTTGTCCTTGTTTACGTTGATGATATAATCATCACTGGCAATTGTCCATCTGCCATCTCAACTTTCAAATCTAAAATTGAAACTTTATTTTCTATTAAGGACCTTGGTCGTTTACAATACTTCTTGGGTATCGAGGTTTCTCGTTCTGAGAAGGGTATTTTTTTGTGCCAACGTAAGTATGTTTTGGATATTCTCAAAGACTCGGGTCTCACTGGTGCCCGCATTTAGCAGTTACCTATGGAACAGCATCTCAAATTATTGCCAACTGATGGTGATCCCCTTGACGATCCAAGTCAATTCCGTCGGCTTATTGGTCGACTGTTATATTTAACTGTTACTCGCCCTGACATTACTTATGCTGTCAATTATTTGAGTCAATTTATGCATGCTCCTCGAACATCTCATATGGATGCTGCCACACGAATTTTGCGTTATTTAAAGGGTTCTATTGGACATGGTCTTCTTTTATCATCCACCAGTTCCATTGACCTTTGCGGTTTCACCGATTCCGACTGGGCTGGTTGTCCGACTACCCGACGCTCTACGACAGGGTATTTTACCATGTTAGGGGACAGTCCAATTTCTTGGAAATCCAAGAAGCAACCAACTGTTTCGCGTTCCTCTGCCGAGGCCGAGTATCGAGCCCTAGCAAACTTAAAAGCTGAATTGCAATGGTTACGATATTTATTTGACGATCTTCGTATTCCTCAATCTTCTCCGATGCGGGTTTATTGTGACAGTCAAGCAGCAATTCATATTGCTGAAAATCCTATTTTTCATGAACGGACGAAACACATCGAGATAGATTGTCATTTTGTTCGCGAAAAGATTCAATCCAAGCTCATTGCCCCTCATCATATCTCTTCTTCAAACCAACTTGCTGATATATTTACGAAGCCTCTCGGTGCGGAACAGTTTTCACGCTTGGTTAGCAAGTTGGGCATTCGTCACGTTTCTCCTCCTGCTCCAACTTGAGGGGGGGTATTAACGTTACCCCACATGCATGATCCATGCAAGACCCAACGCAACAACTTGCAGATCAACGTTAATCTCATGGGTCCCACAACAATCTTATACGATCTGGATCATATAAGATTTCCTATCACATATCAACTTGCAATAGTTCTTATCTTCTTATCAATTAATTAACTTTGTAACAACTAGGTTTATCTCTAATTTGTTCTTATCACATATTGTATCTTATCTCTGATTTGTGCTTATCACATACGATGTACTTAGAATATATATTGGTTAATACATTCATCGTCAAACACAAGTTGTGTTGACAACAAACTCCGATTTTTATTTTATACTATCAGAGATTGGGATTTGGGGTTAAGTCGATTTTCACTCTTTGGGTTGAAATCTATCTCGATTTGGATTTTTGAAATATATATTGAATGTTGGTTTCTGAAATATCTAGTCGATTGTACATTGGTACTACAGAGGTGACACGGCAAAAGGAGATGGTACCTTAGAGAGTCTCCTGATGAAATATGTTCGATTTAGAAGTGACAATGAAGATGGATTTCATTCTTCTTTTTTCCATAAGAACAACGATGAAGATTAATTTCAAATAATTTTTCTTCTTTGTTTAAGTTATTTTAGTTTTATGATGATAATTAATTCTTGAAGTATACTTTATTTGTCTGTGGAATGTAAAGAGCTACTCTAAATCGAGTATTCAATATCCAAAAACTTTCAACTGAGGTTTGAAAATCTGGAATCGCGATTCACAAAATATGGAACCGCGGATTGGAGGCGGATCCACTCTCAATCCGTGAATCCACGGATTGGGAGCGGGAGCGGTACCACTTTGCCACGGATTTTGTTACTAAGGTATGAACCAATCGCCCTGTACAATACCCTAGTATGTAAATTTAATAGAGAAGTCTTCCAATAGGTATTCATCGCATGTTTTACTTAAGGATTTAAAGTCAATTATGGGTCCTTCCATTTTTTGAAAACCAAAGTCAAAAAATTCTAGTCACCGACCTGAAAAAACAAGTTTCAGGGGGCCTACTGATGTGGGCCCATAAAGTCTTCTCCGTGAGACCTAACATGGGTTTCAGATAAAGCCCAAGTTCAACAAGTCAGCCCAAGCTCACATTTTCCAGGTATCAAGTTGGGGTTGTAGCTGAAATGGTGAATTATGCTTTGGGGGACCCATTAACTTCGCAGACACACCCCTTGTTTGTGGGTTTTTGACGTCATATCCAAAATAAGTTGGATCTGCTCTAATACTATTTTATCACCAATTTAGGTTTTCAACCCAAAAGACTAGTCTATTAGGTGGAGGTACCCTAATCCCATTCTTCTTTCTCATGGAGCAAGGGCCAATTTATATCGCCAACAGGCTATTCATCATCCGGCCCTGGCAACAGTTTGTAAAGCAGGAACTAACTGAGCTTAGGTCAGTTCTAATTTGGGTCTCTCTTAAGAACATCCCTGTGCATCTGTGGAATAATGAAGGAATTGGAAAGATTGTTCGCTACCTTGGAAATTAAACCATTGCTATGTAGAGTTGAGCTAAAGCTCTACTAGCCAGTAGCCAGTTGTCAATTAAAGGCGAAATGTCGGTTCCTCTAGCATTTTCCCCTTATAATTTTACTCATTCTTTTCATGACATAGTTATCCCATTCCCATGGTATTTGACTATTCCTCCAAACGTATGTAAACTTGCAACCATTCGAGGAAAAATAAAAAGAAAAAGAAAAAGAAAAAGAAAAGAGAATTGAAAACCGGATGCTTGAAAATATATCCATCTTTCATTAACATTTTCTGCTGTTGGAGAAAGATGAGTCGGTGGATTTATTTTCCTTTGTGGGTTGATTAGCTAACCACAATTATTTTTGGCAAGAATATCTTTAGAACTTGCTAAAATATAGAAACTACTTATATTTAAATTAATGTGGTTGTATCTCCGTATACACATAATAAAAAACAATCATCGCTTCTTCTCTGGTGGATGTAGGTTATTATGGCCGAACCACGTTAAAATCGTATTGTGTTTTTGTGTTTGTGTGAAATCATGGTATCAGAGCAATAATAAAGATCCAGTTCAGAACTTATCTAAAGAATCAAGATCGTTACCTTTCCTTATTGTTGCAGATCTTTTTTTCAGAACATACTTTGGGTAAGATCTTTTTTTTTTTCTTCTGTTCTGATTTATTTATTTCTCCTTGATGGCTGAAACGTATAACACTAGCTTGAAGTTGTCGTCTGTTCTTTTGAATGGAACTAACTATATGCGTTGGTCGAGGGCTGTTATGCTGGCCCTTGGTGGAAAGAAAAAACATGGTTTTATCGATGGAAAGACACCTTGCCCTATGTCTACTGATCCTAAATATGAGGATTGGATTGCTAATGATCAACTTATTAGATCATGGCTTCTAAATTCTATGGAACCACATGTTGCTGAAATTTTTTCTTTCTCAGAATCAGCGAAGGAGTTGTGGGAATCTGTTATTGGGATCTATGGTTGTCAAAATAATGCCGCACGAATTTTTGAACTTAAATGTGAGATTTCAGCAGCAGAACAAGGTGAAAAAACCTTTACTGAACATCTAGGAAATTTAAAAAGAATGTGGGATGAGCTTGATTCATATCGTCCACATACTACAGATGCTAAGACTCTTTTAAAAAGGGCTGAAGAAGATAAAATATTTGCATTGCGCAGTAGCTTAAAGCCCGAACATGAACCCTTGCGAAGTAGTATACTTATGAATTCTGTGCTTCCTACTTTTTCTAATGTTTGTGCTACTATTCAGCGTGAGGAAACTAGAAAAAGGGTAATGAATTCGACTTATAAGGTCTCCTCTGATATATCTGAATCTAGTGCTCTATTGACTGAAAGAGATGATAGGAAAAAAATTTCTGGTACTGATAAAGGAAAAAATTATCGAAATAAAGGTAGACGAGAAATTTACCATTGTGATCACTGTGGGAAAAATGGGCACACCAAGGACCATTGTTGGGAGTTACATCTCCATCTCAAATCCAATTTTGAGAAGAATAAGACTGATCGTGTAGCACTAGCCAATACCTCTATCATTATGAATCAATTGAGTCAGCTTCTCCAACAGTTGAGTAAGTCCGTATCGTCTGAACAAAAACCTTCCACTTCTTCAACTCATGTTTCAGGTAATTTACATGCCTATCTCACTTCTTCTACTTCTAAAGTTAATACTTGGATCATTGATTCTGGCGCCACTGATCATATGGCTAACAATTCAAAATCTGTACATGATTTCATTCCTAAATCAGATAATCATGATGTTTCTGTTGCTAATGGATTGACTGTTCCAGTTTTAGGAAGTGGAAAAATCAATTTGTTTTCAAACTCTGCACCATCTGAAGCTCTTGTTGTTCCGTCTTTTCCTGTTCAACTTTTATCTGTTGGAAAAATCACTAATTCATTAAACTGTGATGTTATTTTTTCTCCTACTTCTGTCATCTTTCAGGATCGAAAGACGAAGAAGACGATTGGTAAAGGCAGTTATTCGCATGGACTTTACTTGTTAAGTCCCTCTGACAAGGCTTGTCAAACTACTAGTATCTTAAAAAGTTGCATTTTACATAAACGGCTTGGTCATCCATCCAACCATGTTTTGTCTAAACTTTTTCCTACTATTTCAGTCGAGTCTAGTGTTTGTGATCTTTGTCAATTTTCCAAGCAAACTCGTTTACCATTTCCTACTTCATTGACTCAATCTACTATGCCTTTTGAATTGATTCATTCTGACCTGTGGGGTCCTGCTCCAGTTGATTCATATGATGGTTATAAATATTTCGTGTTATTTATTGATGACCAGTCTCGGGCTACTTGGATATATTTTCTCAAATCTAAAAATGAGGCATTTTCTGTTTTTAAGGAGTTTCACATCATGGTGACTAACCAATTTGATGCTAAAATTAAATTTTTTAGATCTGACAATGGTACAGAATATACCAAAGGTCATCTTCCAGATTATTTTCGCAGCCAAGGAATTATTCATCAAACAAGTTGTGTGGGTACTCCACAACAAAATGGGGTAGCTGAGAGAAAAAATCGACATGTCCTAGAAATTGCTCGTTCCCTCATGATTCAAATGACTGTTCAGAAAAAATATTGGTCTCACGAGGTTTTAACAGCAACTTACTTGATTAATAGACTCCCTAGCCGAGTTCTCAATTTCAAGTCTCCATTAGAGGTACTAAAAAATCACAAACCAGTTATTTCTCATCTCCGAGTTTTTGGGTGTGTTTGTTATGTACATCTTCAAGCCAAAGATCGTGATAAGCTCGATGCTCGAGCTACTAAATGTGTGTTTTTTGGATACTCCTCAACTAAGAAAAGGTACATATGCTACAACTTAACATCTCGCAAGATTGTTGTTTCTCGTGATGTTCAGTTTGATGAGACTGAAGCCTATTTTCATAGTCAATCTCGGAATCGGTCCCATGGGGAGTACTTAGCAGATTTGGTACCGCTTCCTATTGCCAGTGACAGATCTACGATACAGAAAATGCTAGCACACATTCAACTACAATAGATGATAATATTGAGCCTCAAATTGTTTCACCTACAGATGAATTGGTGGCACCTCCTCCTGTCGATGTAGTAGCACCACTTCCAGTTGATCCACCTCTAGTTGATGCGGTACCAATTCCAGTTTTGCAATGATCAACCAGAGAAACCAAACCTCCAGAAAAAATGAAAGATTTTTTCACATATCATGCAGTTACATATCCTATGCAGGCCTATTTAACTTATGATAATGTGGCTCAATCACATTCTACTTATCTGAGTGCTATATTAAGTGATCAAGAACCCAAAAATTTTAATGAAGCTAATTCTAGTCCAGTTGGAAGAAAGCTATGAAAGAGGAGTTGCAAGCCCTTGATGAGAACAAGACGTGGGAACTTGTAAAATTGCGTCGAGGTAAGAAAACTGTTGGGTGTCGTTAGGTGTATAAAACAAAATATAAAAGTGATGGGAGTATTGAACGACATAAGGCAAGGTTGGTTGCTAGGGGATTCACTCAAACTTATGGAAAAGATTATAAAGAGACCATTGCACTAGTTGCAAAGATGAACACCTTTCGGGTACTCATGTCTTTAGCAGCAAATAAGGATTAGAAATTATTCCAAATGGATGTTAAAAATGCATTCTTGCATGGTGATTTGGAAGAAGAAGTTTATATGAGTATACCACCCGGTCATCCACTAGAAAACAACGTCAACTTAGTGTGTAAATTGAAGAAGGCTATATATGGGCTCAAACAATCTCCACGAGCTTGGTATGCTAAGCTTAGTTCGGTTTTACTAAAAAATGGGCTAAAAACGAGTTCGACTGATCCTTCTTTATTCATTAAAAGAGGTACCTTCGGAACTTCAATTGTTTTAGTTTATGTTGACGATATTGTGATTACTGGTAATGATCAACAAGAAATTCTTAACCTCAAGACCATGCTATATAGAAGGTTCTCTATTAAGGATTTGGGGATATTAAAGTATTTTTTAGGGCTCGAAGTTGCTTACTCAAAGAAGGGTATTTTTCTGAATCAAAGAAAGTATGTGCTGGACTTGTTACAGGAAATAGGAAAGATAGGAGTTAAACCTTCAGAAACTCCTATTGATAGTGGTACTAAACTTGATAATAAAAGTGAGTTATTAACCAATGTTGGTCAATTTCAAAGATTAGTAGGTAAGCTAATTTATCTCACTATTACCCGGCCTGACATAGCTTATGTTGTGAGCTTAGTAAGCCGCTTTATGCATGCTCCACGGGTTAATCACATGAATGTTGTCACCAGAATCTTGGAGTGTTTAAAGGGTTCACCAGGAAGAGGAATATGGATGCGTAAGAATGGATATAGTTCCATTTCTGGACACTGTATCGCTGCATACTCTGATGCTGACTGGGCTGGATGTCCTGTTGACCGAAAATCAATAATAGGATATTGCACCTTTGTTGGAGGTAATTTAGTTACATGGAAAAGTAGGAAACAAAGTGTTGTTTTTCGATCTAGTGCTGAAGCAGAGTATCCGGCAATGGCATCAACCACTTGTGAAATTATTTGGCTTCGAGCCTTGTTGCATGAATTGGGTTTTGCTCCAACTCAACCAACTAAAATGTTTTGTGATAATCAAGCTACTATGCATATTGCTTCGAATCATGTATTACACGAGAGGATAAAACACATTGTGGTGGATTACCACTTTGTTAGAGAAAATATGACGGCGAACGTGATATGCACTCCTATTGTTCACAGTGATCAACAATTAGCAGATATCTTTACAAAAGGTCTACCTTCTCCAAAGTTTCAAGAGATATTATCCAAGTTGGGCTCTATCGACATCTTCGCTCCAACTTGAGGGGGAGTGTTGGAGAAAGATGAGTCGGTGGATTTATTTCCCTTTTGTGGGTTGATTAGCTAACCACAATTATTTTTGGCAAGAGTATCTTTAGAACTTGCTAAAATATAGAAACTACTTGTATTTAAATTAATGTGGTTGTATCTCCGTCTACACATAATAAAAAATAATCCTCTCTTCTTCTCCCGTGGATGTAGGTTATTATGGCCGAACCACGTTAAAATCATATTGTGTTTTTGTGTTTGTGTGAAATTAGTTTCTCCAACTCCTAACGGACCATTTTTCCTTATTGTCTTTCGATATTAGAGAAGAACCCAAGACTTTGTCAAATGACATGCATGCTCAACAGAAAAAAGAAAATAATAATAATAATAAAAAATGAGTGAGGTTAAATAGCCCCCCTTATATAGCCCCTCTTATATAACCCCCTGCATGTGGGGCCTACATACAATGCATTTAAGGACTGATTTTTAGAGAAGATGTTCTTCTCACTATATATATCATTGTATTAAAAAATTAACTCGTTCTAAAACTTCTAACCCCCTCAAATTAGCCCTTGAAAATTTGGTAAGTTTTAAACTTTTATTTTGACCGTTGATTTATAGGGACAGATTTATGAGGTTAGAAGTTTTAGAACAGGCTGATTTGAGGTGAGTATGTTCTCCTCACCATGTAGACCATCTTCTCCAAAAATCAACCCCTTGATGCATTTTATGTGGGCCCTACAAAGTGGAGGAGTTATTATTGGGCTATTTAAGGGGGCTATATAACCTCACTCAAAAAAATATGATCAATCATACATGAATGTTATTTTAAAATTAGAATGATCAAAATAACCCTACAAAGGCGCCAAATATACTTTCGATTAAAAAACAAAAGAATGTTTAATTTTTTGTTATACATTTTACGTAAAAAAAAAGAAGGTAATTTTAGAAGTCTGGCAATACGATCTTATGATCATGACTTTCAAGTTTTGGAATAATAGTACAGGTAGGGGAACAAAGAAGACGGCTGCACCGGCAACAATGCTGATTGTTGAGATACAACGGGCAGCAAATTCGGCAACAAACTTCCGGCGACTTCGAACCCACTGCCATATTTGTTTTGGGTATATACCCAAGCCCGCTAAACTAAGAATCAATAAAACTGGGCCAGGGCTATCCCCGGATGAAAGATTCTAATAGCGGTGGGCCGAACCGAAAGCCCGAAGCTGATCGATCACACAGACTTGATCAGTCAAACCCGGTCCATTGAAATACCTAGACATTGTTAAGCTTCATTAATTCCACTAACTTCTAAAATATTTCGTAATCTATTATCTATTATCTATACTATATTACTATAGCTGAAGCGTCTGACGTGACAATTTTGTTATCCACGTGGCACTCTATTATCTCGGAGTGCCACATCAGAAGAAGTATGCCAGATCACCACATTTATTTCTAACCCTTTCCAAACTAAGAATTCACAAATTTATTCCGAATTATTTCTACAGAAATAGTCCAACAAAATTAATGGTTACCAAATAGCTTAATGGTAACGAATTAATTGCAAATTAATTTAAGATTTTCCTATTATGAAAATAATGTTCAATTTTTCTTTGACGTAATTTAATATTCAATATCTTTGATATCCTTGATGGAAATTATAATAACAGATCAATTACCATTAGTTACTATTTAATTTATTCACATATCTTTGATATCTCTCAAATTTTAAACCGATCAAAAAGTAAATAGTAAATCAAAAGCTTTATGTAATTAATGCCAATAAATTAGCTCTCTTAATATTACTTAATTGAAAACTTTCAGTTACTAATATCAATTAATTCACTTTCTTCATATTAATTTCTCTCTCTATATATAGATGTAACTTTTGGCACAATCATCTCTATCATTATTGTTACTCAATAAAATGTAGATTCTCTTTTGATTTGTTATATTATTTTAAGAAAAATTAATTTCATCTAGATTTTTATGAGAAATATTTTCTTACTGATTGATTATGTTGCTTTTGAAGTTTTCTGATGTGGATTCTTCTTTGTTACAGCTTAATAACACCCCCTACAAATCGTGCAAGCCCGTTGATGATCATCCAAGTTGTGCTAAGATTTTTGGCGTATATAAAATGATGAAACAACAAATAATTACAATTTCAAGCACCATTCCCACATGAGAGAGAAAGAGAGAGAGAGTGAGAGAGATCACCAATTGATAGTTCATCATCTCTATTCTTTAAGGTGAGGACGGCCTACTGTAATCTTATAACTTATTTGAACCTATTTCTATCTTATAATTAACATTTTTTTTACTCATGTGGATCATTGTTTGATATCTCATTCTTTGTAACAGTGAAAATCAATAATAACAATGAGTTTGTGAGCAAGTTGATTTCCAAATATGACCTTTGGATTATTTTTTTTGTAAATTCCGTATTATTGTTATTGTAATTAGTAAGTTATTGTTGTCCAAAGATCAATATTTTGGTATTATTAGAAAATCTCAAAATCTGTTTTTACAAACTTAGTTTTAAGATATTTTCCACATACTATAATTTTACTCTATTTTTTCTTTATTAACACCCATAATTAATTGTTATCTTTAAATTCAACAAAGTTTGTTAGAGGTTAAAAAGTTGTAGAAATGAGTGACTTTTTGTGACGATGTTTTATATAATGCGATGATCGTCATCATCAATCAGTATCTGAATCATCTCCATTTGATCCCATATTTAGACCGATTTTAAACACAAAATTATAAGAATAAGTAATAAGTAGGGTAAGCAGCATATTATGTAGATCCTGAAAATCTTGATAAAATAATTTCTTTTATCTTCAAATAAATAGCCAAGCCCACGGTTCGAGAAACTGGCTTATAAATTTTCAAGACCCATTCGTGAAGATCAAATCTATTAGCTTTTGCTAGGCCTCCACCTATTATTCGATCAGATTTCTAATATAATTTTTGACAAATGATTGTTAGCAAGATGGCTTTCATTTAATTTTAGTTTTTCGTTTTACATCTTAAATGATAAAATGACTCTATTTCATGATTATTGATGAGCTTAGAGAAACAAATTAATTTAATATATAACTTACTAATTTAGTTACAATTCAACTTTGAAAGATATATCACAAAAGTGGGAATTTTTTTTTAAAAATGCTTTGCTTTTTTTTTTGATATTGGATATGAAATTTTAACACATAAATTACTTAAAAAATGTAGTTTTTATAGAAAAATTTATAGAATAATTACCGTGCTTTACACGGGATATATAGCCCCCTATATAACCTCCACTTGTGGGATCGACATACAATGCATCCAGGAGCTGATTTTTTGAGATAATGATTTACATGGTGAAGAGAACATACTCACATGAAATCAGCTTATTCTAAAACTTCTAACCTCAAATCCATTTGTTCTAAATCAACGGTCAAAAAAAGAGCTTAAAACTTAGTAATTTTTAAAGGCTAATTTCAGGAGGTAAGAAGTTTTAGAATGGGCAGTTTTTGGAATATGATGATATACATAGTGAGCAGAGCATCATCTCAAAAAATCAGCCCCTGGATGCATTGCATGTGGGCCCACAAGCAGGGGGTTATATAACCACCCTCTTTAATTAATACTTTGATGTATGGTCCACTCTAAGATTTACAACACATGATTTTTACCCCCACATAATTAAGGTAGGCAGAGTACCTAGCATGATTCGCCAACTCGCCAAGTCGCGCCTAACTTGGCCGACTTGGATCAGGCTCGGCCATGACTGAGCTGACTAATCACTACTAAACCTGGCACGTAATAGACTCATTCATGACTCGGCTAAATCGGCCTTGACGTGGATGACTCGTTTAGATGACTCGGCTTAGTCACAGGCAATATGCGAGTTAAATTTTGTTGAAATTTTAAACCCACAGTTTGTTTAAATTTAAACCACTTTATATTTGTAAGCCACTTATTTTTTGAAACCATATTTTCCATCCAAAGTATCTTTACAACGACGACTGGAGATTGGTTGAAACCATTTTTTTCCATCCAAAAGTTTCTTCTTCGGAGTTCGAACATCTTCGAAATATCGAAAAGGTTCAAATTTTTCTAAAGAGGAATTAGGAGAAGGATTGTAGGGTTTGCATTCAAGAATTAAAATAGATTAGGGGAAAAGGAGAAGAAAGCTTTAAACAAGAGAAGATGCCTAATATTAGATTATAAAGGGATGGACATGGTGAACCAGTCACTGAACTCATCATCAGCTCGTATATGAGAAATTAAGTCCAGAGAGAGAGAGAGAGAAGGGAAAGAAAAGAGAGAAATAGAAGAAAAGATATGATAGGAATTGGGTCTGAAGTGTAGTTATTTATTCAACACGGGTTAGTTTATGTGTGTATCAGGAGGTAAAACGTGAGGTACACGTGGGTTTACAATTACTAGAAGTCCGGAGAGGTCGGCACGAGTCCCTGCCTAAGCCACAAAAGGTCGCCGTTTAGGGGTCGTAATGATCTTAAGAGGGAGAGCGGGTGAAAGGAAGAAGAAGATAAGGACTCGAGAATTTCCATAAATAATAAATAGCCTCACGCGGCATTGGTTCCAAAGTCAGACAAATCTTGGTAGGTCTGAGATTTCCCATGTCCATGATTGGCTTGGTCACTGTACTCCGTTCCTCTATGCGAAAGGAGATGTCGATGTTGCCTTCAGACATCATCCACCTTTGCCTGTTCGACCCTCCGGACCTTGAACCTTCATTTTCCCCCTTTCTAGTGAAGACTTTGCTTGGGAAGAGGCGCGCTTCGCCTTAAGCTCGTCTCACATCGTAGTGATGAGTTGTTTCTTTTGTGATGTTAGAACCGCAGGGGTCATAGCTGTGGCTTACTTGTGTATCCAAGTGAGCTTATAAGAAGATGCCCATGTGGGCGGACCAATCTCTACCCTATATAATGTGGTTAAATCATGGATATGGAAGGAATTTGGTTTTGATAGTTTTTATTTAAAGGAAAAGGATGCTGGCACCCTCTTTTTTTGTAGTTTGTACGGAAATGACAAGCACGAAAAATACACCTAGGATCCTCTTTTATTTCCGTCAAATACATGCGGTGCTCCCGATAAAAATAATTTTTAAATTTTTCAGGTTTTTCTGAAATTAGAAATGCTGCACTTACCCCTCCGTCACCTACATTGCCCCCAATTGCTAATAAAATGTTGGATCTTAGGATGCGGTCACACCAAACTCGTCCTACGTATTGCTCTGCAAACGGCCACCCCTCTTCTTTATATTCAAGGTACTTACATTCTGGGACATTTGACAGACATTCTCTATATGGTGGGTTAGCCGCCAAAGCCATTTCACCCTCATTTTAGTGCCAACAACGTTCACCAAGGTAACAATAATCGAGCCGAGCCTCAGCATCCCATAATATGACTCTCTGGCTCGAGTATAGTCGGGCAGCTGTAATGATTGGGTCGCTGTAGAATCTATTGTATATGTAAGACTGCTAAACCGTGCCCTCAATAGACATCATCTCAATCTGCTGACGAATGCTATGCTGAGAATGTTGGGCGGTATCAACTTGTTTCCGGGACCTCTGACTCTTATCATAACTGCATACAATAGGCCAATTGTCTTGAGTAGGTACTTCGACACTTAACTTCGGTAGTAGTGTCTGAAAATAGGTGTAGAACCAGTACTGCAAATTCAAAACAGATAAATAATTAAGAAATACCCTCCAGATATTCAAACGTACTGTAATTTTCTAAATATATTATTTTGATGCATACCTCAAGAAGGAACCACATGCCACTAAAGTTTTCGGTACATCGAGAACACTTATCCAATGATCGATAAATTATAGCATGAATAGACTTGTCCTAGTCATATGTACCTACATATCTAAGGTCAACGAAAGGTGAAATCCACCTAAAGTGAACAACACCACTGGAGTTATTGAAGAAAACGTGGCCGATTATCCACATTTCCTAAGCTATTTCCTCTCTCTCTTCAGATGTATCCCTCTCTTTAGATGCATTTAAATTTGACTTGAAAAGAAACATAGAGATGCCATGTGTGCCCCTATAACAACACTTATGCGAGGATATATTACATAAATATGAGGAAAGAATGTCAACATAAGTAATCTGGAAATCCATCTTCGTCAAATGGTGGAGGCTCATCCCCAGTCCCGATCGGAATGCCAGTTAGAAAGGTAAAATCTAAAGGGGTGAATACAATCGCAAGCCCTGGGAAGTGAAAAGTATGTGTGGTGTCCCACCACCGTCTTAACTCATCTACAAGCTTCTAATCACTGTTGGGTGGCATAATTGTGAATAAGCGATCCCAACCACATCGGCTAATTATAGTTTTCACTTCTTCCTTTTTGATAGCTATGTTGTACATTTATGTAATACCGGTCCATGCACCTCTAAAATGAGTGAAATTTTTTGACCGAGATAAATGATTAATTATATAATCGGGTGCATCACGATTTTCCACCGGATCGTAAGATTAACTTGTAATGTGGGGTCGGTTGGAATATGTATATCATCTATATAATTTATTTTTCTCTATTTAGGGCGTTTGACACCCTCAACCAAATACATCCCTATATATAAGTTGACTAAATTAGATAGAATAAAACATCCATAAAAAAATAAGTAATTTATTAACAAAATTTAATTAAATTCATGCACCAAACAAGTTAACAAAATATACCTAAGACTAAAATGACACAACTAACCATCAAGATATTAAATTAATTAATTTCTACAATTAATACGATACACTTAATTTAAGATACAAATGATGTACCAAATAGTCAAGAATAAAAATAATAATTAGGCATGTGTTTAATTTATATATTTACTAAATAATTTAAACAAAAATAAGTGTTTAAAACTAATCAACTTAAGCTTTTTAAAATACAAATTTAGTATGGGTTTAACTAATCAACTTTAGACAATCCTACAAATCAATTAATATAAAAGGGTTAAACAAATATTTACCATATATTTTAAATTAACTAATTAACTTTTACTAAATATTCAATAGATTAACTAATATTTAACATGCAAGTTTGAAACATAGATTCAACAAAGGAGTTTAACATCAAAATATTCATCCATTAACAAAAAAAATGTTAAACATAAGGTAAAACAAATTACTGAATATGCAGATTTGGCGACGAAATCATGAGAAAAATACGCCAATGTGTCCGGCACAATGGGAAGCAAAAGAATATATAATTTTTGGGACTGATCAAGGGTAATAATTTGGTAGTAAAGGTAAAAGGGTAGACACTCGGTTTGGTGAAAATGGTGGTGAAAGGTCCATAAGTTTTCTCATATATTGTTTGTCAAATTTCGTGTCAAAAGTTAAACTCAAGAAGGTCAATGTAACTTGAGTTAGAGTTAATGAGTCTCGGTTCAAATCGGATTGATGAAAAGACTCTAAGAAGCTTAACTCACCATCGGAAGACATCTTAGGATGGTAAGTGACTTAGATGCCTAAGGACTATAGGTAGTTAGTTTCATTTTGACCAAAATAAGGTTTTTCCAAAGTTCAATAGGTTTTAAAGGCATTTTGTTAAAAAACTAGACTTATAGTTTCGAAAGCAACACCGTGCTTTCGTAACCATTTCAAAAGTTGTCATCAGGACACTTTTGGTTTCAAAAGCAATCTTGCGCTTTCGAAAACAAAACTATTTTTGGTAACAAATAACTTTGGTTTTCGAAACTATGCTAGGCGATTTCGAAACCGAAACTCATTCTGGGAATAGATGAGTTTTAGTTTCGAAAGCGCCTTCATGCTTTCGAAACTACTTGCTGAGTTTCTTCAGAAGCATTACGCTTTCGAAAGGATTCACCTAGATCAGAAAATCTGGGTTGCATTTTTAAGCTGGAAAGTGCCTTTGTAAGTTATTTTTCACCATTCTTATTTTAGGGAAGAATATGCATGCGTGGGAAACATCTTTTAGTGGGTGAGGGTGGTATAGATTAGATCTAAAAAATATCATTCATTGCTAATAGTGTGTTTTAGATCTAGATCCTGAAATGCACTCATTATACTTTGTGTATTTCAGATCTAGGTTTAGAAATCACCATTATAAATGGAGTTGATTTATTTTTGTTTCAATTAGCCAATCACCTCTAACTTCAACATATTTTTGGAGAGTTCCAACTCTAAATTCATAGTTTCCAAGCTTGTTGAACTTGGTTCAAATCCTTCCCATTTCAAACCAAAAACTCTATTTTTGTGTGCCGGTGGATTTTCTGGGGTTGAGCTTAGAGTGTCAAGCTCGTGGTGATATACTTGAGGAGTCGAGCATTAGTTCAAAGTGCGGGACTTGCGGAGTTCAAGTGGGAGACGCATCATAGTCTACTAAGAGGCAAATTCGTAGAGTTCGATTTTGTACAAGAACTGTACACCATAGTTGTTGGAGCATAAAGGGAGTCGTAATTCGTGTCCATCGAGTGGTAAATCAGTTTGTAAGTTTTTATTAGCTTTTAGTGGATTCTTTTCTAGACTAGGTCCAGGTGTTTTTCCCAGTTTGGGTTTCCTCGTAAACAAAATCTCTTATGCTTATCTCATTATTTGTTGCAAGATTGAAATATTCAATTCTTGTTCTTAATTCCACAAATTAAGAATTGAATAAGTCAATCCTTTTATTTAGAGGTTATTGTCTTACTCTTTATCACCTTATTTATTTTTATTAGGTGATTGTGTGATCCTTAACCTTAGTCATATTGAGATACGGTTAAATCCATTAACCTTAGGGCGTATATTGATTTTCATTTGGTATCAGAGCGGGTTCACTTGCTAGGTCTAACAACCTAAGTATGATCCTTGTTGTGACTAAATAGATTCACAAAGAGAGGGTAGTACAGTAAACAAACCATCATTGTTCAATGGTAGCAACTATCCTTATTAGAAAGCTAGAATGAGGGCTTTCCCAAAGTCCCTAGACCAAAAAATTTTGAGAACTGTAGAAGTAGCTTGATCTCCTCTTACCATGATGACAAGTACTGGAGACAATTCTAGGGAAGGTCCTAAATCGAAAGACCAATGGACTTTGGATGAGAGTGAGGCAATGCTATCTATGTTGCTGTCACAACTGACGAATTTCATTGCATATCTATTTGCGAAGTAGCCAAGGAAGCATGGGACATTTTAATGATCACCTATGAAGGTACTAGGACTATTAGAATAACAAAGCTTCAAATGTTGACTACCCAATTTGAAATTATTAGAATGGATAACAATGAAATCTTTGATGAATTTTACGCTAAATTGAATAACATTGTCAACAACTCCTTTGCTTTGGATGAAGTTATTTCTAACTCCAAAATAGTACATAAGGTTTTGAGATCTCTTCTCGAGAGATTTCAAGCTAAAGTTACGGCTATTAAGGAGAGTAAAGATATTGATGTTATTCTCCCTGAAGAACTTGCAGGGAATTTAAGGACGTTTGAGGTTAGTTTCAAATCTTTAAGGAAATCAAAGCACATTGCTTTTACTGCCTCAAGAAGCTCTAAGGAAGAAAAGGATCTCTCTAGTGATGAAGAAATGGCTCTTCTCACAAGACAATTCAAGACTATAACACTATAAAAATTTTCTTGTGGGCTTTGAGAAGCCCATGGGCTGGGGCCATAAATTTGTCCACACCCAATGTGGGGTAGCATGCGTGAAGAGAGCATGGCAACTGAAGCCATGCATGTGAAAAGAAGTAATGCCACATGTGACTTTGTGTAATGAATGTGAGATTTTATATGTAATAAATGTGAGGGTTGATGGAGCGATTCCAACCCTTGGATGTGTGATTTCATGTGTGATGAATGAATGGGTTGATGGATTGATTCCAACCCTTAGATGAACTTATACCTCATGCATAGGATGAGAAGAAGAGTGTTGCAAAAATACTTTTACATGGCATGTATAAGATAAAATGCATAAGAGGAGTAGTAGAGTAGTTGCAAAAACACTTTTGCAAGGCATGAAACGCATGTGGCGTATGATTTTGCGTAAGAATTGTATGCATGAATGAATGCACGTAAAATCGTACAGACACTAGTGTGTAAGTGTGTAGTATACGGGTATAGGTATATATATATATATATCTATATATATGTGTAGAGTTATTGAAATTATTCACGTAAATAATTGCATGCAAGGTATATATATAGTTTTATACATAATGATCTAAATAATTTGATTAAGGTGGTTTCATGCAAAGTGAGGTACGTATAGTGGGGATGCATAGACTTAGATATATATATATATGAGTGTAAGAACCGTGTGGACTCCATCCATGCAAAAGAAAAATGTGTAAGTCTTGGGGGGTAGGGATGTCAATGGATAATCATATATCCGAATCCGATTCGAATTCGTATTCAAATTTTTGGATATTATCCGAAATTTCGGATATCAGATTTGGATATCGAATATTTTTTCGGATAATAGAGATTTTCGGATATGGATTCGGATATTAAGGAATTCGCTCCGTTAATATCCGTTTCGATAAGAAATAACATATATATAAAAAAAATTATAAACAAAATTATATATGATGCATAAAAATTGCAAATAATATATATAACTATATATAATATATTATATAATAGGTACTAGTATAAATAAAATGAAAAAAATGTTTAAATATAGTAAAAATTAAGTTCCATATTATCAAATTTCGGATAATATCTGAATTAGATTGACTTATCGGATCGAATCGGATATTATCGGATGTTCGATAAATTATTCGGATACGAATTCGAATCGTGAAATGCAATATCCGTTCGGATATCGGATCGAATTCGGATATCGAATATTTTTTCAGATACAGATTCGGATAGTGCTCTATCCGTTCCGTAGTTACCGTTTACATCCCTACTTGGGGGTTACTCTAGGTTGGTTGAGTATGAGATAATTTAGTAAACACGAATCCTAGAGTTTTAAGAAATAGAAAGAGGAAGGGAGAGAGAGCTTGGTTGATCTCTCCATAAGAGAGGATCGACCCTGTCATGATTAATTCCTTAAGGAGTCCTATTTTTACACAAAACCTAGAAAATCTACCTAAATTATAGGTAGGGTTATTTATGGTTATCCAAAAAGTTTTGGAATCATCCGAACGTTGGATCTCATCATAGGACACTTGTGAACATCCTAGTGAGTTCCTATAAAATTTAGGAAGACAATTTGACACAAAACAAAGGCCACCTTGTGTGGGTCGGCCAAACCAAAGAGGATATCGATTTCTCCTAAATTCTTTCCCTATAAACTAGTTACCTAATTAGCTAAACTTTCTCACTTGAATAGTTCTAGAATATTAGGGTTTCCTTGAAGTTGAAACATTATGAACCATTATTAGATGGTGATCAAGTGATCACCACCATCCAATTATAAGAAACCTTAGCCCTTATGGGAGTAGTTTTCTTTGGCAAAAATTGCTATAATCTCTATCTTTGGTCAAAATAAAATATTTAGGAAAGTGAGAAGATTTTTAGTAGCTCTAAGAGATAGAGAAAATCAAGAGAGATTGGCTATAGTTAGGGCCGATCCCTCCAAGTCTCTCACTTTTGTGAGAGCTAGGGAAAAAAAAAAGGGGAAAGGGAGAAATCGGCAGCCCTAGACCTCCCCTATTTTGTGTGCTATTCCTCCTCATAAACCTAGAGAAACCTCAAGGTTTAAAGGCTTAGAGAAAGGATAAGAAGCTAGAGAATCAACCGTCACCGAATCGCGCAGTAAAGGTAGGGGAAAAACGTGGGTTGTTGTAAGTATGCTCTTACATGTTTTTCTTTGAAGCTTGTTTATATTGGGTTCATGAAGGGTTCTTATTCCATGGACTAAAAAGTGTAAATCGCATGTTGATATATATATTTTCATGATGTTTTAAATTCTATGAATAATGAATTAAATATTCAGTTGAAAATCTAATAAGAGATTTTAAAGTGATGCATGGTTTGATCGGTGATTCCAAGCCATATCCTCCAAGGTGAGGGATTCCTGTAGAAGATCGTACGATGTACGATGGAAAGAGAAATCTAAGGATTTAAACAAGAAAATGAACCAATTGTTCGGCCTGAAATCTTCGGTAAAGTAGATAAATTTTATTTTGATGTGTTGCTGAAAGTCTAAGTACCCTACGATTTTAGTTGGAATACCTGTATTTCAATATGACTAAGGTTAAGGATCACACAATCACCTAATAAAAATTATAACGGTGATAAAGAAAAAAACAATAATCTTTAATAAGAGTATTGACTTATTCGATTCTTAATATGCGGAATTAAAATAAAGAATCGAATATTTCAATCTCATAAAATGTTAAAATATGCACAAAAGATTTTGTTTACGAGGAAACCCAAACTAGGAAAAACCCCAGGACCTAGTCCAGAAAAGAATCCACTAAAACAAATGAAAACTTACAAACCGATTTACCACTCGATGGACACGAATTACGACTCCCTCTACACTCCAACAGCTACGGTGTACAGTTCTTCCACAAATTCGAACTCTACAAGTTTGCCTTTTAGTGGATAGTGATGCGTCTCTAACTTGAACTCCGCAAGTCCCGCACCTTCAACCAATACTCGACTCCTCGAGTATATCACCACGAGCTTGACACTCCAAGCTCAACCACCGAAAATCTACCGGCACACAAAAATAGAGTTTTTGGTTTGAAATGGGAAGGATTTAAACAAAGTTCAACCAGCTTGGAATCTATAAATTTCAAGCTAAACTCTCCAAGCACTTGTTGAGGTTAGGGGTGATTGGTTGATTTGAACAATGGAAGATCAACCCATAGTGAAATGTCCAGATCTAAACCAGAATAAACAAGTTTATTCTTGGACATCATCATGTGAGATGGGAAGTCATTCTATTATCCCTCTTATCCCACTCATGAATATTTGTCACGCACCAATAAATCAACTAAGACATGCTTAGGTGGGAATGTGCAAAAAGTTAAAAACGAATCTCTTTACAGCTCAAAAAATTGCCAGAAAAGTTTGAATCTGGGCGATGGTTTCGAAACCAATAAGATTAGTTTCGATACCAATAGGTGGTTTTGAAACTAAACTGGTACTGATGATTTTTTGTCTTTTAGTAACCAAAGTTGATCTGTCATCAGTTAAAGTTTGGTTTCGAAACCAAGCTGCTTAGTTTCGAAACCAAACCTCATCTGTTGTCAGATGATATTTGGTTTCGAAACCAAACTTCATCTGTTATCAGATGAAATTTGGTTTCGAAATCAACAAGGTTCATTTCGAAACTCTTTGTTCCCTGTTTGAAAATAACCATCAGTCATATTCAGTTATTTTTTCTTTAAAAGCTATTTTTAAGATAATTTAAAGTGTGGGAAACACCCTCATGATCTAACCACCTATGGTACTTAGTGTTCTAAGTCCCTTACCATCCTAGGATGTTTTCTAGTAGTAAGTTGAGTTCTTCGGAGCCTTTGTATATTTTTTCAAACTGATTCGACCGAAGACTCTCTAGACTCAAACTCAAGTTACAAATACATTCTTGAGTTTACTTTTGATACGAAAATCGACAAACAAAAACACATGAGAAAACTCATGGACCTTACAATCTCCCCCTTTGTCGATTTCATGACAAAAACCATTATAAGAGAAACACAACAAAAACAAACCTTCCCCATTACAACATAATTTCTCTTACAATGAACTCAAAATAAATAAAGACAAAAACTCCCCCATAATATGACATCTAAACTCTAGAAGTAGTCTTTCAGGAGTTTCCTGCAAAAATTCAAACTCACATCAAAGTAAGGTAAAATAAAAAATAATCCCTGCAATAAAAAATATGAGAATTCAACCACTCCCCCTATGTGTATGAATTCTCTCCCCCATATAAATACAATCTCCCTGCATTTAATCATTTATAACTATAAATACTTCTCCTCTTTTTTGTAAGAAATAGACAAAGGTTGGAAAAACAAATTCTTGTAAGAAGATACATTGAGACACATATATGGAGAAAGGAAACAAACTATGCATTTACTAAATAAAACTTAATCATCCTTCATTTGTTCAAAGTTTCAAAACCAGATAATAAAGTTTTAGAAAGTAAAAGATAAAGCTGCAAATGAAAAAATAAAAGATTAAGTGCCATTCACAACTTAGATAAGAGAGAGACTGAGAGAAACTAGCTGTCATTATCTTCATCATCCAAAGGTATGGTGTCACCACTCTGTGTAGGTTCTTGAACAACAGCAAGATCCTCCGTACTGTGAGGTGTACTCTCATCGCCATCATCATCAGAATCACTGGAGGATTCATCAGAAGAATCATCATCCTCTGCTTCACCCTCTGGCTCAAATGGGCGATCATGACTAGTCTTGGATCTCCCCTCTTCAGGTACTGCAGGTACACCTACTTTGGCTGCAATGGCATTTACAACTGGGACAAGCAGCTTCATATATGCAAGAATGGTGTTGGTGGCCTGAGTCTGAGCTAACTGAGCTTATCTTCTAAGCTCTCTCCTAGTATTCCTTGGCGTACTAGCTGGTCTAGTGCTAGGAGGAGTAGAGGATGCCAGCTCAGTCGGAGCAGGATCAACTGATGTAGCTGGTTCCTGTGTATTTGGAGCATCAGCAGGAGCAGGAGCCACTTCTTCCACACCTTTCAGATGTCCCTTGATGCGTTTGACAGTGCTAGCAGAAATGGTGCTCAAAGCCTCAAGGGCAATTTCTTGAGCAGGAGTGACAACTCCCCAGTGTCGAAGGATTCTCTCAATCAGCTTGGGAATGGGAAAGAAGTAAGATCGTTTGGCATACTTGTTGGTTGTGATCATTTGATATACAATGAAGTCGGCCATCTTAAGTTTAGTCCCAATTCCCAAGTGATACAGAAACTCAGCCATTTCATTACTGAGTTTACTACGATTTCCAGAGCATGGAAAGAGATTTATTGCTGCAATGTTCCCTACTACCTTATAGAATAGCGTGCACTTTGAGGCAGGGAAGTTTCTATTTCAATCGAATCGTTCCCTATCCAACACCTCTGCGATGTCATGAGCACTTGGGAGGTACTCTTCATCAGTTTCACGTACAAGAGGGAATTAAATTGCCTCCTCATCATCTTGAAAATCAAGTAGTGAGGCAATGCGAGGACTGTCAATCACAATGTTTTTCCCACATACCATTATGGAAAAATTGAATCCTTATTTATTAATGTGTTGAAAATTCGAGTAGAATACTCGAACAAGCCTGGGATAGGCATTCCCCAATCCATTAAACATCTGATCCCACTTACGAAAATTTAACCTAGCATTGATTTCCTGAAGCATGACATCTGTGTGCCAGTTTACCTCTCTTTCAACAACAAAAACACGCTTTTGGAATTTTTGAATGTAAAGGTTGTAACACTCCCCCGAGTAAAATTTTTCATGGCTTCTAGGGCAAGTGAAGGATTGTGATGAACCCGTAGAGGATCTCGGCCTCTTTGGGTTGGAGGAAGAGTTGGTGGGAGGGTTTGGTCATTTGGAAGACATAATGCAAGGATATCCAACCAAAACAACTATAAAAACTAGGGTTTTAAGATTGAAATCAGTGAAGAAAGATGGAAGAAGATGAAGGCTTACCCAATTCGCAAAAACACGAAGAAATCGATCTTCAAATCATATGAAACCCTAATTAATAAACCCAAAATCGTTAAAAACCCTTGAAAACCCTTTCTCTCTTCTTTCGAAACCAAACTAAACGATTAGAAATAAAAATGGTTTCGAAACTCCTTTTAAAAGACCCTTACAAAAGGCCGAAAATGCCCCTGAAATCGCGAACTTCGGCAACGGTTTCAAAACCACCTTGTTTGGTTTCGAAATTGAAACAAAAAATTATCTTCAGGTGCATTTTAGTTTCGAAACCAAGCAGTTCGGTTTCGAAACTAAAAAAAAGTTATCTTCAGGTGCATTTTAGTTTCGAAACCAAGCAGTTTGGTTTCGAAACTGAAAAAAAAATGTCTTCAGGTAAGTTTTGGTTTCAAAACCAAACATTTTGGTTTCGAAACTGAAACGAAGATTGTTTCCAGGTCCTTTTTGGTTTCGAAACCGAAATACAAAATCACCAAAATTTTGACATATCACCCATAAAGCTCATTTTTTATGGAATCAAGGTATGTCCAAGATATGTGACCTGTTACAGAAGGCTATGAAGAATATAATGCAATTAACACATGATTTTTGCAAGCATGAACTTGGTAAACCTTATTCGAATAAAGCCTTGTTGATTCTCAAAACAAGTAACACCACAATATTCTTATAGATGATCAATGAATGTGTGTTTGTTGAGAGAACAATATCGTTATATGAGATCATCCTAAAAGGAAGATAAGATAAAGATGTTTATTTTACTGATTTCTTCAAATCTGAACCTTATCCAGCATGAAAGAACCATCTCACTTTGCACCCTATAAAATGACCTTTATGTTTGAGCATAAGATAGAACTTTTGAGGTACTCCAGAGCATGAGACATGGATTATCAACAAGACACCAGTATTTTCCTTGAACTTGTAAGCGACTCTTATCCGAGTAGATGCTTCCAAGAAAGTACCCGTATTGGAATCAAGTGAATCACCATGAGTTCAAGATGAAGAAAAGAACATCAAGTTTCCAATCCTTTTGCGGGATCTCACTCTTTTTGATGTTCAAACACCGAGATCAACATTTTTTACGAGAACTCTCTCTTTTGGTGTTTCACCAAGCTCAAGTTATTTTTACGAGAGCTTACTATTTTGGTGATAAAAAAAATTTCAGCACTTCATTAGAACACCAAATCCTAAAGAGATAGTCCAACCAGCTAGTTCAGTCCATCAATGAATCATGAGCTTTATTTTCAACCCATCCAATGATCTAAATAGGATAAAAACAAACTTACTCAAAAGAATCTTTATGTGTACAAGAACCAATAGATCAATCAAGAGAGTATGTGGATTTAATATAGAGATTCACAGGCTATATCAAAATAAGGTAAACCAAATCAACTCTGTGAAATCTCTTATATGTTCAAGCATTCTACAAAAGATAGTTGTTTGAAACAGAAAGAATACTTAAAAACACACCTATTAGAATGCAGAGTTTTGAAAGCAAACTAATACACACAACTCACTCTTCAACCCAAAAAGATATATAATGCAAAAAATGGGAATGAGTGAGAAGAAAACAATTAGTTAATAACAACCACACCAATAGATCTTCTAAGGAGTTCAAACCTAAGAATATCTAGAGATTTTGTAAGTAAATCATCCAATTATTTTTCGATAGGAACAAACTTAAGACAAATCACATTGTTTTCAACTAAATCACGAATGAAGTGATATCTTATGTCTATATGTTTAGTTCTAGAATGTTGTACTGGATTCCTAGCAATATCAATGGCACTAGTATTATCACAAAGCACAGTCATAGTATCATGTTCAATGCCATAATCAGATAATATTTGTTTCACAATTGAGTGCAACATGATCCTGCAGCAATGTATTCTGCTTCAGTAGTTGACAAGGATTGAGAATTTTATTTCTTACTTTGCCATGCTACCAAGTTGTGTCCAACAAAGTAGCAGCTTCCTGAAGTACTTTTCCTATCATCAACATTACTTGCCCAATCTGCATTAGAATAGCCCACTATTTCAGAATTTGTGTCATTAGTGTACCATAAGCCAAAACCAAGAGTTTCCTTAACATAACGAATGATTCGTTTGACTGCAGTTAAGTGTGACTCTTTAGATTTTGCTTGATAGCGAGCACAAGCACCTACACTAAAAGAAATATCCGGACGACTAGTTGTAAGATAAAAAAGACTCCCTATCATGCGTCTATATTATTTTTGGTCTACCTCCTGTCTAGCTAAGTCATTTGTTAATTTTGTAGTGGTTCCCATTGGTGTGCAAGCATCTTTTGCAGATTTCCATGCCAAATTTCTTTACAAGATCCTTGGCATATTTTGATTGAGATATAAATATCCTATCTTTTTGTTGCTTAACCTGCAATCCAAGAAAGAAGGTTAGTTCTACAACCATACTCATTTCAAATTCCTTACTCATTTGATTTGAGAAGGACTCAGTTTATTTGGTTGAGGTAGAACTAAACACTATGTTATCTACATAGATTTGAGCAACAAGAACCTCATTTTCAACCCATTTGATAAATATGGTTTTATCAGCTCCCCCTCTTGAGAACCCTTTTCTAAGAAGAAGTAGTCAATCTATCATACTATGCTCTTGGAGCTTGTTTCAAACTATAAAGAGCTTTTTCAATCGGTAGATATGGTTAGGATTGATGGGATCTTCAAATCCTTTTGGTTGCTCTACAAACACTTCTTCTTGTAGGATGCCATTTAGAAAAGCAGTTTTGACATCCATTTGGAAGAGTTTGAACTTTAAATGGTAAGCAACCGCCAATAGCAAACTTATAGACTCTAGTCTTGCAACTGGAGCAAATGTTTCATCAAAGTCTACCCCTTCAATTTGAGAATACCCTTGTGCTACAAGTCTAGCCTTGTTTCTAACAACAGTACCAAATTCATCAAATTTGTTCTTGAAGATCTATTTGGTACCAATGACATTGGTATTATTTGGACGAGGTACAAGACTCCACACTTCTTGTCTTGTGAATTGGCCAAGCTCATCTTTCATTGCTTGTATCCAATTTTCATCCTGTAAAGCGTCAACCACATTAGTAGGTTCATACATGGAAACATAACATACGTGATTTACAATGTTTCGAACTTGTCTCCGTGTTTGAACACCGGTTTCAATCCCTCCAATAATTTCATTGGGATTGTGTAGTCGTTGAGCCCATGTGGTTGGATGTTCTTGAGGAGGATTTCCAGGTTCAATAACTTGACTATTTGTAGTCAGGTCATGTGAAGTACCATGTTTTTCATCCGACTCTTGGGAGGTAGATGCATCATCATCATTATCTGAATCAAGTTCAGTTTTCACAGTTTTACCTTCAACAAGATTGTCTTCTTCAGCTGCATCTGAAGAGGAAGAGATGTTAGAATCATCAATAACAACATTAATGGATTCCATGATAGTTTTGGTCCTTTTATTGTAGACACGAAAAGCTCGACTATCCAAAACAAACCCAATGAAGATTCCTTCATCACTTTTGGGGTCTAATTTTTCAACATTTTCTCTATCCCTAAGGATGTCCCAAAAACACGAAGGTAACTTAAATTTGGTTTCTTACCAAACCAAAGTTCATATGGGGTATTGAGTGTTGGGTCTTAGATAGGCTCTGTTAACTAAGTAGCATGCAGTAAAAACATATTCACCCCAAAACCTTTGTGCTAGATGTTTGCTATGCAGAAGCACTCTAGCCATTTCTTGAATCACACGATTCTTTCTTTCAACAACCCCATTTTGTTGAGGAGCTATGGGTTCTGAAAACTTATGCTTTATGCCACTTTTGTCACAAAAATCTTCAACTTTTGAGTCCTTGAATTATATACCACGGTCACTTTTTATCCGTTTGATCTTGAAATCTTGCTCATTTTGAATTCGCTGGCATATAATAAAAAATTCATCATAAGTATCATATTTTTTCCTAAGAAAAACAATCCAAGTATATCTAGAAAAATCATCAACCATGACTATGATGTATCACTTTCCACCAATACTCTCGGTTCTCATAGGACCCATAAGATCCATATGAATTAATTGTAATGGTTTGGTGGTGGCAACATCTTTTGATAATTTATGTGGACTTCTAGTTTGTTTACCTTTTTGGCATGGTCCACATACTCCATCAATATTTTTACTTACCTTGGGCAGCCCACGTACTAACCCTTTGTTAGCAATCTTTACTAGGTCTTTGAAGTTGACATGACCTAGTCTTTGTGCCAAAGGTGAGTAGCATCAAGTTTAGACAAATTACATGTAAGGTTAGGAGATGCATCAATCATGTAGCGATTACTACTAGATCTCCTACCAATCATAACACATTTACCATCACCATTCATGATTTCACAACCATTGGAGGTAAAATTGACGGAATGGTTAGTGTCACAAATTTGGCTAATACTTAGAAGGTTAGCTTTCATACCTTTAACATAGGGTACATCCTTGATTTCTGGTACACCGAGAAACTTAATTGTACCTTTACCTTTGACATAGGCGGTGCTACCATCACCAAATGTTACAACTCCTCCATCTTGACTTTTGAAGTGACTAAAGCATGATTTGTCACTAGTCATATGTGTTAGGTCCATGAGTTCACTCATGTCATATTTGTCGAATTTCGTGTCAAAGGTAAACTCAAGATGGTCAATGTAACTTGAGTTAGAGTTAGTGAGTCATTCGGTTCGTTGCGAAGCAAAGACTCCAAGAAGCTCAACTCACCACCGGAACTCAT